>JAWPHD010007741.1:0-124592 GCA_037043455.1 Cyrtodaria siliqua
GTTGTAAAATGATATAAGGAAGAAAATACAACGTATACAAATAGACTGAACATCTAACGGAGTTTAATTTTAACAGCATACCTTTATACAATATGCTGACCCTCCTAAATTATAGGGGTCAGCTGGGATTTACATATGTCCTTCAGAACCAAACAGTGACACATCTATTGTTCGGGTTGCTTGTTTCAGCCAAAGGTTTGTATGCAGTAGCATAAGCAATTTAAATAATATGTACATCAATTATATATCATTAGAACTGATATGTTTAGTGGTAAATAGAATTAACTTAGTTTTGAAAATCGGTTGAGAAATGAATATTTTACAGCCCAAATGATTTTTTGATGGGGCTTTTCCTTTGTAACTTTCTTGTTGGTTGGGGGGCAGAAAATTAAGAAATTTCAAATAATTTCAGTTATCCTTCATGCTTTCATGGTGTCTTTATTTACCAATATCCAACAATTTAATACCATTTTTGGATACAAATTCTAAAAGAAAAAAGTTTCAATTTTTTCATGCAACAGAATTTTGCATTGAAAATGCCCCATCAAAAACATCTTTCGCTCATGAAATTTGTATTTCTCAACGATTTTGTAAAGTAAGGTTTTTTATTTGCCACTAAAAATGTCTGTTTCACTGATATACATCTTATTTAGGTACTAGATGAATTTTGTCTGAAAAGTCAAAAAACCTTTGGCTGAAACAAGCGCCCCAAACAATAAAAAGGAACTTGTTCACGTCTATTTGGAATATTTTCATCAGTAATACTAAATTATGATTGACATATATGTCACCTTCTCCACACAAATACTACGATAACTATTGTTCTGAGTATATAACACTGACATGACAAAAATAATAATAATTGTACTGGAGTACGTGTGTGTGTGTGTGTGTGTGTGTGTGTGTGTGTGTGTGTGTGTGTGCGTGCTTGCGTGCGTGTGTGGTATTTATTTGTACACATTTTACATGTAATCACTGCACCATTTGTTGTATCAATTGTAATTATGTATATCATGTTGTATCCTCACAGGTCTCATGGCCTATTGGAAATTCTGAATAAACGATATAATATATTTAAAAGTCTAACGAAGAATCATAAGAATATATTAAAAAAACTAACGCGCCAGATAACGGACAAATTGCACTACAAAACCGTTCATCAAAACTTCTTCCCAGTGGTCATGTCATAGAATATTACATATGTGTCGATTTAAAGTAAAGTTTTATTTACGGTTTCTTAAAATACCCGTGATCGGATATGCGTAAAATGAATTACGAGTTGGTAACTCTTCTGGGGTTGGCCTGTCTGGTTAAAGTCGCTGATATTGTGTCTATAGTTTAGATTCTCAAAACATGTAAGTTATGTATATACCTCGTCGTCTGTAGGTTAAGAAACGATTTAAATATGTTGTAATATTTGACTGTTGTTGGCGGGATAGCTACTTTAAATAGTTAGAGTAGAGCACCGGAAGTACTCTCTCTGCTGGAGGATCTAAATAATCGTCATTATATGTTTACGAGTGAAAGATCAAGATTTCTAAGTGAAAGAATATTCAAACACAAACTGATCTTAAATGTACATGTAATAAATATATGTTGTTAAGTGCTAGGTTTGATTTTAAGGAAATCGTCCACTCGATGGTAGGGGAGTTTGGTTTTTCAACCGCTCGCATTCCCTCGTTAGTGAAAAGAACCACACGCTTAACATCTCGGGAAGGAATCCCTATAATCGAGACCGGCAGTTGAATACTCTGTATATAATGTGCTGATAAATATGTAAGGACCCATTTCATAAGAACCTTCGCCTCTCACCGCTGCGGATTCGAATCCCACTGGGAAGTGTCGATTCTCACGGATGGCGGGAGGTGTACAATACTGGTTCAACCCAGAAAAAGTGGGTGGTCTGCCTCCATCACAAAAAATCGACCGTCATATATAACATTACATGTGTTGAAAATGAGGTAAAACACCATACAACCAACCAACCATTTCCTAAGGCTAAATGATCATTGAAAAAGGCATATGGAAAGCTTGCTTATTACCTACTAACATGGTACATGACCGATTAGCTCAGGTATATAAACTGAGGCCAGAGCAAAATGTTCTCTTTGTAAAAAAACAACAAATTAATAAGTAAGCTGTACTAAATACAAAATTGTGTTCATAATTCATTGTTTTCACAACAAAAAAAATCTCCTAAACACAACTGATGAAACACCTGCTTTATTATGTTGGTTTCATACAAAAGCTGTGTTGGGAGGGCCTCATCATCTGAAACAAAACTGAATACCACCATTTTCTCGTGCAATTATACATGTATGTCTAACAGTTATTTACAATTACCTATACACATTTTCACCTCCCCCAAATACAATAGGCTGAAAATAGGTCTTTAAGCAACTCTCAGTTCAATTCGAATATGTCCAACAATTACCGTCGATGTAGATTAGCTATACGATACGATATACTAACAGGAATATAGTGTGCTTGCATCCGTCGGTAACAGTGCGTGTTGTTATTTAACCATTTACCCGCTAAGCACACATATAATAGCCTTTGCGTCCACTGTAAATCCAGATCTGCCTGCAAGGTTTACAATGTCCGTCTGATGATCCGTCATTTCCCCAAAAACACCCCTTTGTCACATAAATGGAATGATCATAATTCAAAGAAAGGGCAGTCCATTATATATATAAGGGGTTAAGGATTAACGTATGTCAATTGCATAAAATTATGAGTATTGCTGTCATGCAATATACTCATGATGGTCTTGTTAGCCCAACGACCTTTGATCATTGTCATCGTTCACAGCATGGATTTAGTCACAGATGGTCCGTCCCGTTCCGAAAGAATCATCAACCGGAACACATGGCGCGATATATCCGAGTCCCACCTACCAAGCGCCATGTTAGTTGCAAGTCGTCCAATCTCGTCGCTGGATTTTGCCGCGTATCCATTTCCTCCTATAGCCACACCCAGTTGGGCGTGTACCATATCAATATATGGTCGGTTAGTAGGCGTTTCTACAACAACACAGTAATCTCCATGCCAAGAAATTGGTATGATTCCTGAAGAAAAAGCACACAACATATCTCAACGTTGAACGATTTACTACATGTTCCGAAATAGCGTTAGAGATTGAGAGAAATATGGTCTTGTTTACGTTTTGTTTACGCATGTTGTTTTATCGACGGCTGCGATCAATATCGAAACACATTATATTTTGGTAATATATACTAAGAGGAAAAAGAAACGCATAATGGGTATTTCCGCTATATATTGTATGTTTAATATGCTACTGCTAATCGAATGATACAGGGCAACTTTAGGCCTGTCCTTTCGGAAAGAAGGTTTAAACAGCACCGAACACAGCAATGGTTACCCCTTTAAATGTTTATTATCGACAGAATACGCATTTGGCTCAAGCAGGTGAGAAAACTTAGGCCTAAACAATTTGCAATCTCTTAACATTAAACACAATACATAAATGGTTTGACTTTTTCAAGCGAAACTTCAACGTTTATGAATTTCGTGTAACAAAGTATACTTTGATTAAAAGGTCTACTACATGACAGAGTTGTCCTTTCTGTAATTAATTGTAGCTCATTTTTGTAAAAAACACGTTGATATATATCTGGAATATTACGTGTAATTAGGTATATATAACAGTGAAGTATATGCAATTTTTTTGATTATGCGTTTCTTTTTCCTTTCAGTATATTAACTGAAATAAACAGTATTTCAGAAAGACAATGCTTCAATTTGTCGCAGTATTGATTGTGTGCAATGGCGGAAATTATATCTAACAACTAACAACTCAATGTTGATTGGTTATTGGGGAGGCCTTAAACAAGCTATACAATACCTCTGACGTCATTTACTGTACGTCAACCGTTAAACTTAATATGTCATTTTAAACTCCAGAAAACACGTTAACCATTGAGGCGTTATTTTAAACGTCAGATGCAAAACAACAACGCAGTGAAATGCGTTATTTTAAGCGACGTTACGTTCCAACATTTAAATAAGATGAAGCTGTATAATCTTCTCGTTTGATGTTGAGAGATAGGCATAACATGTAAGTTGTGAGTTTGTTTGTATTTTGAGCAATCTCTCGACAATATATGTATCATGATACATAAAACTCCGTCAGATAAGTAATAACATATTTCCAGTGGGTTTATATTGTGCGAGATCAAAACCTGGTGTTTGGGACTTGAAACACATCAAAACCGCGGGCCTACGGCCCTTGGTATCGATGAACTTTAAGTCAAGCCCACCAGGTATTGATCTGGGACAATATAAACCCGCTGGAAGTATTTTATTTCTTAATTATAAACTGTCAATGTACGTGTTTACATTAGTGAAATACCTATAAATAACGAAGTAATAAACTTCGCCGTGTTCTCTGCCAATTCCGTATTGCCGTCAACGAACCATTTCTTGACAGCGCTTGCTGTTTTAAGGCGTTTGGAAACAGTGCCGTGAAAATGACCAAGTTTTATATAATAACGACCTGTTTGGAGAAAAATAGTCATTATTTAGTACTTGTATAAACAAATCGTGTGAAGAGTATACGATGTATGCTGTATTATTACTTTAGCACCTTTTATTCTCTGTACTAGTAACTACGGTGTCCTGTTAGGGCCATCTTACCATCGCATCTTACCATCGACCATCGACGTAGGTCACTAGGTAAGATGGTAACATGCGATGGTCGATGGTAAGATGCGATGGTAAGATGCGATGGTCGATGGTAAGATGCGATGGTCGATAAGAGGATGCGATGGTAAGATGCGATTCTCGATTGTAAAATGCGATGATCGATGGTAAGATGCGATGGTAAGATGTGATGGTAAGATGCGATGGTCGGTGGTAAGATGCGATGGTCGATGGTAAGATGAACCCTAACAGGACACCGTAGTTACTAGTACAGAGAATAAAAGGTGCTAAAGTAATAATACAGCATACATCGTATACTCTTCACACGATTTGTTTATACATATATATATGGTCCATCGCATCTTACCATCGACCATCGCATCTTACCACCGACCATCGCATCTTACCATCGACCATCGCATCTTACCATCGCATCGTACTATCGACCATCGCATCTTACCATCGAACATCGCATCTTACCATCGCATCTTATCATCGACCATCGCACCTTACCATCGACGATCGATCTAGGTCGATGCTCGATGGTAAAATGCGATGGTAAGATGGCCCTAACAGGACACCGTAAGTAACAGTGTTGGCACCGATAAACATGTTATATTAATAATATGTACGTCCATCTAAAATGATTTAAATCTATATACCTGTATTAAACCTTGTAACATATATATATAAGTAATACTTGTACCGTTCATGAACAGTCTCAATCAAACCGAGACTGCAATATTTCCTATTTATCATGTTCGGCCGTTTCAGAAGGTCCACTATCATACTCTTGTAATATGTCGAACAGGGTTCATATTAAACAAACCAGATTGTTCTTTATGATTTATTGTAGTTCTCTTGGTAAATGAGAGCGTGTAACATAAGAAATATGTAATCAGTACAGGAATATGTACCTACTGAAAAGTAGATAAAACTACTAAAATCGACATTTCGAAAATCCAGCCATAGACTTAATGTCACAGTGTCATTGTGGTTGGGACTTAAAACACATCGAATTCTGATCAACCGTCAGGACGAATGCTAGAGAATAAGATTATAGTTGGGAAAGAGGTTCAGTGAGTTGGGTTATTCATGCAAGTTAGGGTTCTTCATGCATATTAGCTTCACTTACCAATAACTCACTAACTCACTATATGCACAATACTCCAGCAGATTAACATGTCAGGTATACATGGAATACATGGAATAGAATGTGCCATAATTAGACATGTGAAGTATATTTAACACCGATACTGTACCTATGCAGTTGCACGGGAAGAGTATTTTGTAAATAAAACATTACAAATGCAAAATCGGGCGACATATACACAAAACAAAAATAAAAGAGAAAACAAATGTAAATATACATACCCAAAACGACCACATACACTTACCATCCGGGTATTTAATTGGTGGCAGCATGTAAAATGAGACGCTTCCGTCGTCGTACCGCGGGAATTGTGGGTGCCAATCTGTATGACCTTGACCCGAGTATATCACTGGCGGCATTCGCCTGCATTATACAGTATATGATCAGATATTAAAGTATTGATATGCATTGACCTAAATTACCAGTAGCATATCATTCTTATATGTTTATCATATGATACATCGTATATGATATGTAAATCAGCAACAGTTTGGTATAATAATCATGTATGTGTCATATGAGTAGCATATACAAAAGCATTTTAGTTATACAAACGAGTATGAGAGTGGACCTTTGGAAATGGCCAAACACGATACATACGAAAGATTACGAATATTAAAGTCCTCAACTCGAGTACAAGCTCTAGAAAAACGAATACGTTGAGACACATAGACCCCATAAGAAGTTGCTCGGGGAACATCCCCATCTAAATGGGGATAATTAACAATATCAAAATTAAAATCATCTCTCTTGTCATAGATTTTGCTAATTAGTTCAACCTTTTTAAATAGAGTGATTTAAATCGAGAAAAAAAGCGTTTTGATCGAATCCAAAGGTCCACTCCCATACTCTTTAGTATCAGAAATATTAGCTTTGTTAAGTTGAAGTTATTTAGGATATATGATATTAACCATAGTAGAAAAGAAAAGGTTGTTAATGTTCAATATGTCATCCAGATACCGAGAGGTGTCATTAAATGCTTCAACTGGGTATCTGGTGAAAAACTCAACAAGAAATCTCTTACATAGCAATATTAATCCAAATATGCGACAAGAGGTGCACATTTCGTACCTATAGGGATACCAACAATTTGTCTATAAACGGTAGTTCCATACCTGATGAAAATAGTATCTAATAGAAAAATAAGTGATTCACAAACTTCATGGCAAGTCCACTTAGTATAATTGTCCAAACTGCTGTTAGTAAAAAACGCTTTCATATTGTTTCAGGCCAAAATGTAGTAATTTCCCTAGCAAAAGTTGTTTGAATGTGAGCAATAATTTATCTTTATTATGTTTGTGTGGTAACTTTGTATATAATGTAGAAACATCATAAGTACTTATAGATGAAGCTTGACGTTTATGGCAAATTTGATCAAAAACGTCGCCTAAATATTTAATAGACCAAATCAAATTAATCCAGAGTTTTCATAAGCTTTAGCACAATATTGTTTAATGTGAGCTTTATCGGCAGTAAAAGAGTATGAGAGTGGACCTTTGGAAACGGCAGAACACGATACATATGAAATATTGCAGTCTCAGTTTGATTGAAACTGTTCATGAACGGTAGTGAAATATGCTTGCTACCGCTCACGTCCCCTAGCCCCGGGTTGAGCGGAACTCTATATTAATAAAATCAATAGTACTACATAATTTTAAACATCCCGGAGATGTCATGCATATGGCGGTGGACATGCTATATTTAATGTCATCATTCCATGTCCAGCGGCGTATGGTCCAAGTATCTAATAAAATTCCATGCACCGAAGAGCGAAATAAACAAAATGGAATTTAGATGGGAGCAGCGGTTATAAAGCCTGCGCATCACAAGTAACAGTCAAAAGACTAAATTAACAAGAAGCAGTCCGAGGGACGACCATAGTCTTGTGCTCGACACGTTGTCTCATTATGGTGAACATTTGTGCCAAGTTATTTCAAAATTCCTCTGTGCAAAAAGAATCAAGATTGCAGAGAAAAATACCAAAGATAACTGGAAAAGAACATAAATGACATAAGCATTTATTATACCTCACGTTTACACTCCTGTATAAATTGCCCATACCCTTAGCGTGAAGCAATTTTTACTGTTCACCGGTAAACATTTTTTACTGTTACACGATTGTGACGTCACGGGAAGTATAAAAATAGGTTTTGGGTTTTTCCAATAACGACACGCCAAACAATTGGAAATCGGAGGACGCTTATTAAAATACAGTTGAAGTTATGTCAATCGTGAGACGCTTGGTTTACGAAACGACAATAACAAAATGTGTCGAGCAGATTTGTTACTTTAAATCAAAACTGGTATAAAAAATATAACTTAAAAAAATAAATAAAAAAAACATTGCGATTTTTCCACCTCGTATATTTAAATTTTAATCAAAACATTTGTTTGGTATTATAAAATAAATATTGCATCCCAGCGAGGGTGAGCGTGGATATTGCCAACCTTCGGAAAAATAATGTCAACCTCGTCTTCGCCTCGGTTGACATTATTTTCCTCAGGTTGACAATATCCACTGTCACCCTCACTTGGATGCAATATTTATATAATACTAGCCCCTGTTATATAAAAATCATCTTTTCCAAAATTAACAATTTAGAAGCTGCACTGCTGTCAAAGGTTACTGTTTCGTCAACACACTGTTTCGTCAACACAATAATTGCACAAATGTCAAACTGCTGTCAAAGGTTACTGTTTTTCGTCAACATAATAATTGCACACATTTCAAAGAAATAAAGTTGTTATTAGCCAGTTTGTTAATTCTGAAGTTATTGAAGAAATAGTTATCTTTGAATGTACCGATATGAAAGGTTGAACGTACCTATGTGAATGATCATGCAAGGAATGTTGAATACCTTACCATGTTTAACTGCAAAAATATGTGTTCCTGTGTTCTGAAGGTATCGTGACCTTGGCCTTTGAGCTACGGACCTTGGTCATGCGCGCGACACGCCGTCACATTATGGTGAATATTTGCGCCGAGTTATTTCAAAACCCCACGATTCGTGACAAAGTTACAGCCCGGACAAGCCTATTTCTGACATTTAACTTCCAAGTGTGACCTTGACCTTTGAGCTACGGACCTGGGTCTTGCACGCGACACGCCGTCTTATTATGGTGAACATTTGTGCTAAGTTATTTCAAAAGCCCACGATGCATGACAAAGTTAAAGCCCGGACAAACCTATTTCTGACCTTTAACCTCCAAGTGTGACCTTGACCTTTAAGCTACGGACCTGGGTCTAGAGCGCGATACGCCGTCTCATTATGGTGAACATGTATGCCAAGTTATTTCAAAATCCCACCATGCACGACAAAGTTACAGCCCGGACAATCCTATTTCTGACCTTTAACCTCCAAGTGTGACCTTGACCTTTGAGCTACAGACCTGGGTCTTACGCGCGACATGCCGTCTCATTATGGTAAACGTTTGTACCAAGTTGTTTAAAAATCTCATAATGCATGACAAAGCTACAGTCCGGACAAAAACATGACAGACGGACAGACTGAGGGACGGAGGACGGGACCGGTAGGTGACTAAAAAGCAGACAACATAGCCTTTATCGATCGGAGTAGTGGAACCACCGAATCAAAATTTAAGTAAGAAAATAAAAACATTTGAAAATGTACCACCGATATCTAAATATAATTATCGGGCTCAGCGATCTCCAAAGATCGAATGAATAACAGTCCTGACTGCCAGCGCTGGAAGACGTTTTACTGCCGCCACACTGCACAAGCAGTGATGTTAAAAGACGATATTTAAAAGTTAGGCGATATTTGTAGTGATGCAAGAACTAGAATTGGAAATAAGACGGGCTTTACATGGCTGTTTTGTGTGATTTGGGAATACAGTACATCGTTGGAAGTCTGTTTTGCTTTTCGTCTATTCCAGCCTTGAAAATCTTGCACTGAGTGATATGCGTCGAAACAACATTATCTTCAATAGATTGTACTTGAGTATACGAATTAGTACTCCCGAGTTCCGGAGATAAAACATTGACGTAATGGAGGCGTCAAACAGTAATTATATTATGAGCTGCTTTATCAGTAGGAACTAATACAAACTTATTATGAAATTCCTGGATTCCCGATTTTAAGTTACGAAATGAAAACTTAGGTCTAGGGGGAAGTAGGGAGGGGTTAGCCGTATAGAAGTTAATACGTGTATCTATGACGTTAAAAATAGTACGTTTCCAAGTAGAAAGGGAGTTAGGGTCAGCATGTTCTCTACGACACCATTTAATAGTAAAATCCTCAATTGATTGGGCGCTCTGACTACGACATGCATTAAAATCAATCACAGGAGACAATCTATACTTCGGACCTTTAGAAAACAAATGCCGAATACGTTTATATATAATATCAAAATTACCAGTTATGACATGACCGGCTGGAGCATAGCAAAATAGTTTAGATGTTCTACACTCGCATTCCTTAGGAGTATTATTTACTAGTTTACAAATATTTGTTTCACGAATGTTATATGAAAATGTATGTGTTTTATAAACGCAACACATTGATGTATTTATTTTCATATGAACATCATATAAAAAACCTTTTATATAAATAGCATATGCATCATATTATATGATAATTATATGTAGCTTTGTTTATATAAGAATCATATGAGACTCATACGATTCTCAAATGAGAATGCAATTGTATGTTTTTTATATAATGCAAAATTGCTTACGTTATGTATTGTCTATTTGCATTTAAAGAAACGTCTCAATTAAATAAATCGACGATTATTGGACACCTATTTATCAGAAGATACCAATGGTCAATAGTTCCTATTTCTGTCAGTCGTTGTACACATACAGGTATGGCTATATATGATGTTAGGCTAGCCTTGATACTGAATGAACACACATATACTTTGTAATAAGCATTATTCGTACCTCGCCCAACCCCTGCCCTAAATCCATCTACCCCATTTTTAAGAGGTTTGTTGAGGGGTTTTCGTACGCCGAGGTCGGATTTCAACGTTTTTCGGCAGAAGGATATAATATGCTCTGCCAATTTAGTATGCCGGATGCGGATATAATGTATGTATTATTCCGGATGCCAGAGGGAATGTGGTCACACCCGCAATTTGCGCTAAATAGCAATATATATTGTAAGGTCATATATCAGTAGATGGCACACAAATTACCGTCGGTATAACAGCATGTACGACAAAGGCCTGTTGATCGACTCTCTTTTGATTTAGATCAGTGTGGCTATTGATTCATTGCCACATTTGACTGTTACTTTCAACGACCGACTGAAAACCGCGCAAGAATAAATATGGCATTAAAAACGGGATTACTGTAACGGGTTGAACACAAATGGGTACCGGGGTTGTTAAAAACGTTTTATTTTATTTTACGATAACACGTGTCCAGAGCAGTATGGTCATTCCACCATAAAAAATACTATCACACATCTAAACCGTGTTTCAGATTTAATTAAATCGCACAAACAGCTAAGGTCATATGGCGACTTTTCAGCTTCCATTGATAGAGGAAGACCCCAGGTGCCCCCTCTGGGCAATTCTTTTGCACGGGCGGTCACCTGGGTAGAACCACTCGGCCACGGACTATTGCTCTATATTTTACAGACTATAATTTGATTTTAGAGTACCCCGACACAATCAGGTCATATGTCATACCTAAAGTTGGATCTCTTATATAGGGTTTATAAAAAAACTATTTTTTACAGTTTTGAGGGATCGTATATGCAACCAAGTGGTTTAACACCCTTTTTACGGAGCATAATGACAGTCCGACATCCATTTTAACATTTCCGGTGATAGGATTAGTACCGTTACAGTTTCCGAATCGTGAATGTAATGTAGAAAATAAAGTTGGAGCTGTTGAGCAGTATAAAAATGATATTGTAGTCTCATTGGGAATACTTATTTTAAAACGTCAAGTCTGTTTTTAAAATATAGAAAAGTTTTAAATGCGTTTACTTTTTACACATATGTCTACTGTATGTATACACCAATTCTACTATAATAACTAAATTAAATGAAATAGGGTTTTATGCCCCAATAACAATTAGTATCAGATTATACTGGGATAAAAAATATATCAGACATTTCTCCGCCAGGGAGCGTACCCACGCGGGGCAGATGTCTGTAGCTCTAAACCGCCAGGCATTATCCACTGAGCTACCGATGTTGCTATACGAAACCAACTTACTTTAGCTGTTCAGCATATGTGTCTCCTATCTCTACAAGTGACACGGTAAGTGGACATAACAACTGGTCTGGCTGTACTCCTGGTGGTAGAAGGTCTCTGAACGTGGTAAAGGCACCGGGAGCAAGAAGTACCATCTTACTGAATATTTCTCCACCCTTCTCTGCTTTAATCTTCATGACGTATGTCCCGTCTGATTGGGTAACTCTAGTCACGCGAGAAACGACGTCATCGATAATAGTACAGCCATTTTTAAGCGCGATTGCTTTTTGCGCTGCTACTAACTTCCTTGGGCTAATATGTCCAGCATTTTGGGGTTCAAATATCCCAACATCATTACCAGACATTCGAAGGTACGGGAAGTTTTCATTCAAATCAGACTTTTCCATTTCCACGGTGTGTACATTTTGTTCCTTTGCATTTTTCTTTACACTAGTGACAAAGTCATTATTCTTGGTCCCTGCCGTGAGGTTTCCGGTCTCTTTGTAAAACGGAATACCTGGAATTTACAAGAAACACATACTGTTTATGAATAGGATACGGATCTCCTTCCGTTTTGAAATAGTCTTATATCGTGATATAGTTACATTTCATGCCTAATATTATTACAAGCAAGAGATGTCGGACAACAGAGAGATTCACTTTCAATGCCTATTATTTTACTGGAAAAGTTGAAAAGGGGGATTATTCTGCTTTACTGCATTACAGGGAAATAACACTTGTTTCTATGAGTTTGTGTGCATGACAGTGAATATGTAAAGATTCATAGAATTATTTCATGCGGTTAATGATGAGACATTGGATATTTATAATCAGAAAATGAACTATAAGGAAGTGGTGCATACTAAAGCTTAAATGCATAGTGTAGTATTATGAAACTTGTGTCTATGAGTTCCTTGCGTGATAGTGAATACATATATATATTTTCAATGAATTCCTTCAAGGGGGTTCTGAGATCTGATGAAAAATTATGTTTAATATACAACAGAGTTATGGAACTTGTCTCTATGAGTTACCTTTACGAAAGTGAATACAAGTGTATAGTTTCGCTGATATCCCTTAAGCGCTTAACGGAAAAGGTAAACCGACGCCAAATCTGAATCCGGGGTGAGTAGAATATCTTACATTTTATCCGAAAATCGAATAAAAAGGGCACCTATTCAAAACCATGGGTCGTTAAAAATGGAGTTGATTTAATTCATATTATTTCTACGAAAATATTAATATTGAAATACAAAGTAAGAGAGGAGTTAGATTATGCTTAAATATAAAAATATAATAAATATATTAAATGGGGATATCACACACTGGACAATGGACACACCATTCCCGTATAGTTACGGTATAGACTTTATACTAACCTACACTTTCCAAATTCTCATAGATCTAAACAATATACTTGATATTAAAGAACTAACATAAATACATCAATTATTTAAAAAAAACAGCTGTGTTTCGTTTGATTGTTTACCACGCAATCAGCAGCGTCCTCACCTTACTACCTACCGCACACCCATCACCGTATCAATAGTGGTGTCAGGTAACTGTGTAGCTGCGAAAATCATAGATTGTATGGTGTGTGCCTACCATAGAGCTACGATGCGATCCTTTATAGTATAGGTAGTTATCAGAATCGACCCCATTAAGCGAGGTTTCGGAAGACAGCAGGCAATGCCTGCATAAACAACTGCCGTATTTCAATAGAACACACCTTAAATACCACGTGTGAATGCACAAAACTCACTAAAGAGAAGAATATGTTGTCGATCTAGGCATTTTTTATATGACTATCCGTGTTTCAACAGACATTTTTCTAGAATGTTTACCTTTCAAAATGTCTCGCGCTGTGTTGTTCAGTACTGTAGATCTGGTATTATTCGCGAGGGTTTTATTTTCGCTAATATTCGCGAATTCACTGTCTCGCGAATACAAGAACTCGCGGATAATAAATTCAAAAGTGCATCCGAAAATTCAACCATCCAAATGTAGCTAAATTTAGATTATCACATTATCGGTAGGTATAGAATAGAATAGAATTTGTTTTATTATCACTAGGTCAATAGGTCTAGGACGGGTCGAGGGCATTCCGCCGTAGACCTTACAATTTTCATAATAGTTCATGCATTAAGTCTGATAAGACTCATGAGCATAGGATAGATACTTCAACAAATATTCACAATAGAGTATATATACGTGCACAAGCAAGACACGCTTAAAGAGTGTAAACCGATGCTTACTTATTAGTTTATATTGATTTGATTTAAAGTAGAAATTAAGTCAATACTTGTAAAATACGTTCTTAGACTAATTATTTATAATAAACATGTTAAATCGAGGCTATCGATTAAGTTTAAAGTGCAGAGTCTATATTTCAAACTTAAGACTTTTATTTCTGTTTACTGTATTCGCAAGTATATGTGTTAAACATCCGCCAATGAAAATTTTTTTGTGACAAACAGTTTAATACAATTAATAAAACCTCAAAGATTGAAATCCTTTTCATACTTACTAGTATACTTACTAGGATAATAATGTGCCTCCGTGCTATAAACATGCATTACGTGGACCCGCCTTAATTTCATATACTATGGGAAGTTTATATTAGCAGGATTTTATAACAGATATTTCGACAATAAAACACTTTTAAAAACAGTTTTTAATGACAAAATGCGAAAACCTGTTTAAAATAACATATTAAATGTTTTAACTTTGCAATATTTCAACTTTTTAAGTCGAAATTAAGGTTTTATTTCGTACACCAACCAACCCCGTCTTCGCTTCTTTGACAAGAGGTTGGATGGGGTATGAAAGTTAATACTCGGACCACGTAATGACTCCGATAGCGGAAATTGTCCAAACTTTTGGATTAAGGGTGAAATCCAAGTATCGAGAAACCAAATGAAATAAAACATGACAATAAACAGAAAAGAAATGTAGTATTTACAAGAAAATATGATTATATACATTTTGCTTGGAAGCGAATTCACGAACACTCAATTAAATCAGAGATAAAATGATTGCGAACTAAATAATGTAATATACAGTATTTGGAAACTTAAATACCCCCACTGACACATAACAAAACGTTAACTGGAAATTGTCAGGTGTGTGAGTAGGGTTGGGGTTAAGTTTACAGATACGAAACGACACAGCGCGAGATATTTCGAAAGGTAAACATTCAAGAAAGTGTGTCAGCTGAACTTGGACGATCGTACTAAAAATGCCTAGATCAATGTGATAATATTCTCGTTGGAGAGCACGTGTGGTATTTAAGTTTTGGGGTCTGTACGGGGCCTACCTATCATTCAAGGCATGGGAATCGTGGCTCTGTGGTAGGTACATACTACCATAAGAGCCATGATTCTAACGTCTAGTTACGGTGTTGATGTTGTGTTAACCATTTTGATATTTAGACATAATTATGTGACAAATGAGACGTTGAAAGAAGGCAAAGCCTCTGGATGAGATTGCCAAACATCTTGACGCAAAACGGCAAGTTTAGGCTCTGCTGATACACATGTCCATAATTCAAACTCAAACAAACGACCTTCATTTCCGGTTTATTCTGGCCTGAAACCGCCTGGTGCTCATGGTTAATCAAGTGTTTGTGTTAATTATTAAGAACTGTAAAATGCTATTTTAGCTTACCTTAAAAGGCCTTGTTGTGGCAAAAAACGTAAGGACAACTTTCTTTCTTGCATGTTCTTCCCACATCCCTTTTAGTTATTTTCTGGTGAGTAGGTAGAAATTAAATGAATTTAACTTGTACTGACGTTTTGTAATTATCCGTCATAGGTATGTGAGGGTGAATAGTTTTTAAAGGCAAATTAAAAAATATAACGACATCCCTGGACTATGGTGTTAGTCGTTAAAAAATAAAAAGCGATTTTACCAGATTCTTTTTCCAGATCTCTGTAGCGTTCTATAGACTTCCGTGCTAATGTCGCCCAAACAGGGTCTACATCACAGGCACGAGTTACCCGACCTTCGTCGTAGTGGGCACCGTACACATCACGGTTATCTTTCTCCTATAATATATAAACAATATTAACATTTATCACATAACTAACGGTGTGCGAGTAGAATAACACTATTCAATATTTTCGATAATGCACTGGTGATATAACTATGCCAATAAGGGCCGAATTACCGTTCGGTCTTTTCCGTTCAACTCGTTGTGCATCGGAATTGTGTCGTCGATTTTCGTAAACGATTAAGATATCGAAATACGCAAATCTACGAGGTAGTTCCGTCGTTCGGATTTTTACGGAGAAGGCCGAGTCAACGTACGACGTCATCATATGACGACGTTAATATATAAGAAATTTCCTTATGAGGCTTTCTTGGAGTGTGACAACAGAATCTAACATTCGTGCCTATATAATATTGAATTTAATAAACGCGTTGGATAAAATTGGCACAGTCTCGCATCATATAATGTTATCCAACTCGTTTAATACATTCAATATTAAACAGACATTCATGTATTAAGATGCTCTATATTACATATATCCACTTCACTTTCCTCGAATGACAGACAGCCACACACAATTTTCTCAATACGATATACTCGAGGAATTAAAAACAACACGCCTCATGCTTACATGCGACTTTTAAACTGAAGTCGCGATGGCCCCTGTGTTCAAAACCTTTATTCACAATAATCAATTGGTGAAAATGAACTCAGTTATACCACTTGTTTTGAAATAATTATAATCTTAACAGTAAACACGACCAAACACGTCCTGTAACGGAAATTAAGTAGGTAGTACCGATTGCGGTTTATGGATCGTGACGTGTACCTTACCGGATACCAAAAGCTACTATACCTGTATATAATGCTAGAGGGTTGGTATACTGCCAAATTCAAGCATCCGGTACATAGCCGAAAACCCGTATATAAAGCAGTTTTATAGCGAACATGTTTAGTTATACATCCAAGTATGGGTTTTCTGTGGTGTATTAAGCGTGGGGACTTCCCTGTCTAATATAACCATGGTGGAAATATTTAAACTCCCACCTAATTTCAAGAAAACGTGGGGATCATGTATTCCTGTCCGTCCGTCCGTTCGTCCGTCCGTCCGTACGTTCGCGTGTAATGTTGCGTAACTCCACCTAAACCACTATGCGGAATTCACCCAAATTTAGTGTATGACTTCCCCACATCATGACAACGTGCAAGAGCAACGTTATTTTTGACTCCGCCCCAAGGTGCCCGCCCCAGGGTTCAAAAGGTCAAATACACTAAAAATTCAACTACACTACACTTTTTTATTATTTTAACATACAAATAGGTATTTATACCCATCTATATAAGATGCAATGCAGCCTGCGTGGCTTTTCGTGTCGGAATAGCTTATACGTGTACGTTGTCTAAAATGTAAAAGCCACAGTTCATGCAAAGTAATACATGCAAAGGGGAGGTGCTCAACTAAACCATGACACAAACATTCCTGCCAAGATTCGAGTATGTAGTGTCAGATGTTCTTGTCAGTGAGTTATCGAGAAGACAAGCAATTTTAGTGATTTTTTACACGTTTTTTTACACGTTTTTTTACCATAGCAACCATATTTCATATACAAATCTACCCAAAAGGAGAGATGCACCACTACCCTACGACACAAACATTCCTGCCAAGTTTCAAATTTGTAGTCCAGCTGTTCTTGAGTTATTGCGAAGACGAGATTTCGGGACGGACCGACCGACAGACAGACACACCGACCGACCAACATTTTTCCAAGCATAATAAATTACTGTGACGTAAAATGTAAGTAAAAACGGATTTATATTTTACGAATAAAAATATTATCTTTCTATTTTAAACAGATAGAAATACATTCCATCAGTCAGACAAAAGATTATGAGATGTCTAGTTTGAATGCGATAACCTATTTTTAAAATGTACACTTCAAAAATACGAAACGAATTGTCGAATAAACAAATAGAGTAATTTACAGATGTTTTTATTTGATGTTGCCTATGTCACAATACATACATATATAGTTAAATGGCATGGCCTAACCATATTGTAAATATCCAGTTGTGCCCAGTTTATTCGCTTGTATGTTATTAGGTTAAACTTCATTTCCAGTCCGTACCCAGATATATACTATTTCCTCTCGGCAGCTGTTTTACGCTTGCGTAAAAGTTTACTTGTAGCTAGTTGTTATCATTATCCAAACTCAATAGGGATATATCTGGGTTAAAGCTCATTGACGTCACATACTGTGTAAACCCCTCAATACGATGTTCGATATAATAAACCTATACTTTTGCATATATACCGTGTAAGTAATTAACTGTTTGTCCGAGATCCGTTTCAGTTTATTTTTAGAACATACGTAGCTATATCTAAGATCGAGCCCTATTATTAGACCAGTAGTATTACGTATTTATAGTATTTCATGAGCCATCATCGATTTGTATTCAGCTAGTTTGTATTGCCTTTTATTATCCACATTACTATATATCAAAGATTATGTCCGTTTTTGTAAAGACCTTTTTTGGAAACTGTCGAACTACTCATAGTTTAGTATGAATACCATGTGAACAGAGGTTCGTCATTATATCAGACTGTATCCAAAACATATAAATGACTAGAAAGGCATGTTCCATTGATGTATAGTTTATTTACGTTCTAGTTTAATTGGCAATGTCTAAAGAGCCAATCACATTTGGCAGAAAGAAGCATACTAATAAAACAGAAATGAAATATACTGGATTGCATAAATACTTTTTTTTCCATCTACCAGTCTACTGTAGTTGTTGCACGAAAATTCGGTAGAGAAACTAGCAGGATATGTAGTTCTTTGCATAAGGCAATAATTATATTTATTGGAATAGTAAGAAAAGCGCCAATTTGGTGGTCAGACATTGTGTGTGACCGAGCAGCGTCGATGACGCACATTATGTTACGGTACAAACGAAACGGGAAAGGAATGGAAGTGTAAAACTAGCAATACATTGTTTTAAAAATATACTCAACACATGTATTCAAATATTACAATGAAAAACATCCATATACATAATATAAATAAGGTAGATCCATTATTCCTTTAATATCCAGTGTCAGTAAAAAGTCCTAATACTGTTACAAGTGTCCCTTTAATCCAAATTATCAAGTGTTCCCTTAATCCAAATGTAAAGCCTTTCTTGGTTTAGTTCTCCGCAATAGTCCAAATACTCCAATGTCATTTTGAGAATAAACGAACAAAATCCCTTTTTAATATAAATTCTCACACGCAACATATATTTCAATCAAAAAAACATCCAATATGAATTCACAATCATCATATTATGTCTCTTTTACTTTACATGTGCAACTATTAATCTCATAAAGGCTTGTTTATATACTGTCATACAATTTTCTAGAAGTTTCTGTCCCTGAACATTCCAAACCAGGGTGCAACAGAAATATAATCGAATTATTCAGCAAAATCTACATGACTTTGTTAGTAATTGAAATGACATCTATAATGAACATGTACATGCAACATCATTAAACTACAAAGACAACGGTGTAACACTAAGACTGTATATAATACCAGGCGTCGGCGATGATCAAGACTACGAAGTGTCAAACATGACTGTATATAAGACCAAGCGTCGAGGATGATCAAGACTAACAAGTGTCAAACATGACTGTACATAAGACCAGGCGTCGACGATGATCAAGACTACCAAGTGTCAAACATGACTGTATATAAGACCAAGCGTCGACGATGATCAAGACTACCAAGTGTCAAACATGACTGTATATAAGACCAGGCGTCGCCGATGATCAAGACTACGAAGTGTCAAACATGACTGTATATAAGACCAAGCGTCGACGATGATCAAGACTACGAAGTGTCAAACATGACTTGATATAAGACCAAGCTTCGACGATGATCAAGACTACGAAGTGTCAAACATGACTGTATATAAGACCAAGCGTCGACGATGATCAAGACTACGAAGTGTCAAACATGACTGTATATAAGACCAAGCGTCGACGATGATCAAGACTACGAAGTGTCAAACATGACTGTATATGAGACCAGGCGTCGACGATGATCAAGACTACCAAATGCCAACACTTGACTGTATATAAGACCAGGCGTCGACAATGATCAAGACTGTATTTACGACCAGGCGTCGACGATGATCAAGACTACCAAGTATCAAACATGACTGTATATAAGACCAGGCGTCGCCGATGATCAAGACAACCAAGTGTCAAACATGACTGTATATAAGACCAGGCGTCGACGAGGATCAAGACTACCAAGTGTCAAACATGACTGTATATAAGACCAGGCGTCGCCGATGATCAAGACTACCAAGTGTCAAACATGACTGTATATAAGACCAGGCGTCGACGAGGATCCAGACTACCAAGTGTCAAACATGACTGCATATAAGACCAGGCGTCGACGATGATCAAGACTACCAAGTGTCAAACATGACTGTATATAAGACCATGCGTCGACGAGGATCAAGACTACCAAGTGTCAATCATGACTGTATATAAGACCAAGCGTCGACGATGATCAAGACTACCAAGTGTCAAACATGACTGTATATAAGACCAGGCGTCGCCGATGATCAAGACTACCAAGTGTCAAAAATGACTGTATATAAGACCAAGCGTCGACGATGATAAAGACTACCAAGTGTCAAACATGACTGTATATAAGACGAAGCGTCGACGATGATCAAGACTACCAAGTGTCAAACATGACTGTATATAAGACCAGGCGTTGCCGATGATCAAGACTACCAAGTGTCAAACATAACTGTATATAAGACCAGGCGTCGACGATGATCAAGACTACCAAGTGTCAAACATGACTGTATATAAGACCATGCGTCGACGAGGATCAAGACTACCAAGTGTCAATCATGACTGTATATAAGACCAAGCGTCGACGATGATCAAGAGTACCAAGTGTCAAACATGACTGTATATAAGACCAGGCGTCGACGATGATCAAGACTACCAAGTGCCAATACTTGACTGTATATAAGACCAGGCGTCGACAATGATCAAGACTGTATTTACGACCAGGCGTCGACGATGTTCAAGACTACCAAGTATCAAACATGACTGTATATAAGACCAGGCGTCGCCGATGATCAAGACTACGAAGTGTCAAACATGACTGTATATAAGACCAGGCGTCGACGATGATCAAGACTACCAAGTGCCAATACTTGACTGTATATAAGACCAGGCGTCGACAATGATCAAGACTGTATTTACGACCAGGCGTCGACGATGATCAAGACTACCAAGTATCAAACATGACTGTATATAAGACCAGGCGTCGCCGATGATCAAGACTACCAAGTGTCAAACATGACTGTATATAAGACCAGGTGTCGACGAGGATCAAGACTACCAAGTGTCAAACATGACTGTTTATAAGACCAGGCGTCGCCGATGATCAAGACTACCAAGTGTCAAACATGACTGTATATAAGACCAGGCGTCGACGAGGATCCAGACTACCAAGTGTCAAACATGACTGTATATAAGACCAGGCGTCGACGATGATCAAGACTACCAAGTGTCAAACATGACTGTATATAAGACCATGCGTCGACGAGGATCAAGACTACCAAGTGTCAATCATGACTGTATATAAGACCAAGCGTCGACGATGATCAAGACTACCAAGTGTCAAACATGACTGTATATAAGACCAGGCGTCGCCGATGATCAAGACTACCAAGTGTCAAACATGACTGTATATAAGACCAAGCGTCGACGATGATCAAGACTACCAAGTGTCAAACATGACTGTATATAAGACCAAGCGTCGACGATGATCAAGACTACGAAGTGTCAAACATGACTGTATATAAGACCAGGCGTCGACGATGATCAAGACTACCAAGTGCCAATACTTGACTGTATATAAGACCAAGCGTCGACAATGATCAAGACTGTATTTACGACCAGGCGTCGACGATGATCAAGACTACCAAGTATCAAACATGACTGTATATAAGACCAGGCGTCGCCGATGATCAAGACTACCAAGTGTCAAACATGACTGTATATAAGACCAGGCGTCGACGAGGATCAAGACTACCAAGTGTCAAACATGACTGTATATAAGACCAGGCGTCGCCGATGATCAAGACTACCAAGTGTCAAACATGACTGTATATAAGACCAGGCGTCGACGAGGATCCAGACTACCAAGTGTCAAACATGACTGTATATAAGACCAGGCGTCGACGATGATCAAGACTACCAAGTGTCAAACATGACTGTATATAAGACCATGCGTCGACGAGGATCAAGACTACCAAGTGTCAATCATGACTGTATATAAGACCAAGCGTCGACGATGATCAAGACTACCAAGTGTCAAACATGACTGTATATAAGACCAGGCGTCGCCGATGATCAAGACTACCAAGTGTCAAACATGACTGTATATAAGACCAAGCGTCGACGATGATCAAGACTACCAAGTGTCAAACATGACTGTATATAAGACCAAGCGTCGACGATGATCAAGACTACCAAGTGTCAAACATGACTGTATATAAGACCAGGCGTCGCCGATGATCAAGACTACCAAGTGTCAAACATGACTGTATATAAGACCAGGCGTCGACGATGATCAAGACTACCAAGTGTCAAACATGACTGTATATAAGACCATGCGTCGACGAGGATCAAGACTACCAAGTGTCAATCATGACTGTATATAAGACCAAGCGTCGACGATGATCAAGACTACCAAGTGTCAAACATGACTGTATATAAGACCAGGCGTCGCCGATGATCAAGACTACCAAGTGTCAAACATGACTGTATATAAGACCAAGCGTCGACGATGATCAAAACTACCAAGTGTCAAACATGACTGTATATAAGACCAAGCGTCGACGATGATCAAGACTACCAAGTGTTAACATGACTGTATATAAGACCAGGCGTCGCCGATGATCAAGACTACCAAGTGTCAAACATGACTGTATATAAGACCAAGCGTCGACGATGATCAATACTACCAAGTGTCAAACATGACTGTATATAAGACCAGGCGTCGACGATGATCAAGACTAACAAGTGTCAAACATGACTGTATATAAGACCAGGCGTCGACGATGATCAAGACTACGAAGTGTCAAACATGACTGTATATAAGACCAAGCGTCGACGATGATCAAGACTACGAAGTGTCAAACATGACTGTATATAAGACCAGGCGTCGACGATGATCAAGACTACCAAGTGCCAATACTTGACTGTATATAAGACCAGGCGTCGACAATGATCAAGACTGTATTTACGACCAGGCGTCGACAATGATCAAGACTGTATTTACGACCAAGCGTCGACGATGATCAAGACTACCAAGTATCAAACATGACTGTATATAAGACCAGGCGTCGACGATGATCAAGACTACCAAGTGTCAATACATGACTGTATATAAGACCAGGCGTCGACGATGATCAAGACTACCAAGTATCAAACATGACTGTATATAAGACCAAGCGTCGACGATGATCAAGACTACCAAGTATCAAACAAGACTGTATATAAGACCAAGCGTCGACGATGATCAAGACTACCAAGTGTCAAACATGACTGTATATAAGACCAAGCGTCGACGATGATCAAGACTACCAAGTATCAAACATGACTGTATATAAGACCAGGCGTCGCCGATGATCAAGACTAACAAGTGTCAAATATGACTGTATATAAGACCAAGCGTCGACGATGATCAAGACTACAAAGTATCAAACATGACTGTATATAAGACCAGGCGTCGACGATGATCAAGACTAACAAGTGTCAAATATGACTGTATATAAGACCAAGCGTCGACGATGATCAAGACTAACAAGTGTCAAATATGACTGTATATAAGACCAAGCGTCGACGATGATCAAGATTACCAAGTATCAAACATGAATGTATATAAGACCAGGCGTCGACGATGATCAAGACTAACAAGTGTCAAATATGACTGTATATAAGACCAAGCGTCGACGATGATCAAGACTACCAAGTATCAAACATGACTGTATATAAGACCAAGCTTCGACGATGATCAAGACTAACAAGTGTCAAATATGACTGTATATAAGACCAAGCGTCGACGATGATCAAGACTACCAAGTATCAAACATGACTGTATATAAGATCAAACGTCGACGATGATCAAGACTACCAAGTATCAAACATGACTGTATATAAGACCAAGCGTCAACGATGATCAGAACAAGTATGACGATGATCAAGAATGTACATAAGAACAAACAATTAGCAAGACTGTATATAATACCAAGCGTCGGCGATGATCATGAATGTATATAGGAGCAAGCGTCGACGATGATCAAAAATGTATATAAGAGCATGCGTCGACGGTGATCAATACTGTATATAAGAGCAAGCGTCGGCGATGTTCAATACTGTATATAAGGACCAAGAATCGACGATGATCCAGACTGAATAAAAAACAAAGCGTCGACAATGAGTATTACTGTGTATACGACCAAGCGTCGACGCGGATCAAGCCTGTCCGAGTGTCGACGATGATCAAGACTGTATATAAGACCAAGATGCGACCATGATCAAGACTGTATATAATACCATGAGGCTTTTGAGCGTCGACGATGATCAATAATGTATGTAAGAGCAAGCGTCGACGATGATCGAGAATGTATATAAGAGCAAGCGTTGATAGTGATCAATACTGTATATAAGACCAAGCGTCGACGATGATCAATACTGTATATAATACCATGCGTCGACGATGATCATGACTGTGTGTATGAGCAAGCGTCGACCAGCTCGAATGAATGAATGGTGTTTTACGGCACGTCGACACATAAATAGGTCATATTGTGCGCAAAAATTGATGAAAAATGAAGTATTATTTAAAAATTAGTGTAAATATATAAAGATAAAACTATTAAAAAATAAGGGATGATAAGGTGTAATATAAACTATGTATGTAAATCAAAAAATGCCCGTCAACGGGCATATAAACAAGTAAATATATATAAGAACACATTATAATGATTTATATAGTCACGACCATGATCAAGACTGTATATAATACCAAGCGTCGACGATGATAATTACTGTATAAAAGAACAAGCGTCGACGAAGATCAAGACTGTATATAAAAACGAACTTGGTTATGATCAAGATAGCATATAAAAAACACAAAAAAACATCAATTGTCGTTAAAATTTCACTGTATCAATAATATTAAGTGACTTACTGTTGGTTCGTTCGGACCAATGAGACACACCTGTATCCCGGGACTCATGGAGGCGTGGCGTGCGGCCGCAGATCCAATCATACCCGCACCGACGATACATAAGTCGTACACTTTCATTTCTAGGTTGATCGAGCTATATATACACTATCCTAGTGTAAGAACACTATCCTAGTGTAAGATATCGTAAACAGACAGACACAGATAATCCTGTATTATTCCTTGTATTGAAGGTATAGACTTAAGAATCTTTCGTAGATTTTGGATTATTTAGATTTATCAGCTATTATACAACACTTCAATCCTAGGAGCTCGATCATAACGGGTAGATCGTGGTACTAAAATATCGTCGCGACATTGTTTGACCTGAATAATGCAATGTATGAATATATATATATATATACGAACACTACAACCTGATAACGCAGCTGATAAATGGGTGTCACAGTATTTGCTTTATATTATACTAGCGTTTGTTTAGTGTTGTGTGGCGGCTGTAAAAGGAGGCCCCGACTAAAAACCAGTAGTGTGTCCATTATCATACTCTTTATTACTTACTGGTCATTTGGGATCATCAAGCCCAATCTTTGTGGCTTTCAAGTAGAATACCGCTTGTTAAGCCTGTGCTAGGGGGCATGATAGGTGTGACACCCTATATTACCTCTCACAAACAGACTCAGTAAACTGACTGAGTCTGCTGCTTTTTTCTCTTGTGTGTGTTTGATGATTCCAAGAGATCCCCTTTTCAGTATTTATTTAGTTTAAACATAATTATTCGCACACATATATATATATATATATATTTATACATATCTACAAACATATTGAGACAATCGTTATAAAGAATATAAATACCTTGTGCCTGGGATTCAGAAGTAAGCGTAGCGCTTTTATGAATATGTTTCCCTATTGTTTGGGGCGCTTGTTTCAGCCAATATTTTTCTGCAGTAGCTTGAGCAATTTAAATAATACGTACATCAATTATATATCAATAGAACTGGTATTTGTAGTGGTAAATAAAAATACCTTAGTTTTGAAAATCGGTTGAGGAATGGATATTTTACAGCCCAAATGATTTTTTGACGGGACAGCAGAAAATTAAGAATGTTCATATAACTTTAGTTAGCCTTCATATTTTGCAATAAAACATTCAGGGTGTCTTAATTGATGAATATCCAACAATCTAAAAGCATTTTTGGATAAACATTCTAAAAAATATATTTTTCAGATTTTTCATTTTGCAGAATTTTGCATTGAAAATGTCCAATCAAAAACAGCTTTCACACATGACATTTTTATTTCTCAACCGATATTAAAAAGTAAGGTATTTTTATTTACCACTAAAAATGTCTGTTTTACTGATATACAACTTATGATATACAACTTATGTAGGCACGAGATGAATTTTGTCTGAAAAGTCCAAAAACCCTTTGGCTGAAACAAGCGCGGTTCTAGGGTGAACCAAACCTCACACTTACCCTACTGTCATCCCAATAAAACGGGACAGTGTAAATAAAGAAATCCCCGCCATGAACTATTCTCTAACCAACAAGGCAGCATAAATAGGCAAGCCATGGAACGAATATTGTTAGAGTTGCGTAGATTGTAGGAAACAGTTTTGTTTATAGTATCAGGGACAAGAGCCATCAATTGAATGGATGCAAGGTCATGAGTCATTTTATCAAATAAGATAAGTTGTTTATGTTTCTTGCGTTTCTTGCGTCTTGATGTCAATGGCTCCCAGCCAACTTCATTGTAAAATGATGCTAGTGAAACTAATTTTGTACATCCTGAAGCTATTCGTGCTGCTTCGGTTTGTATATTGTCTATGCCTTGTGCTTCATATTTTGTGCAGTTGTCTCATACTACGTCTGCATTTGCTAAGATAGGTCTAATGAATGTTGTATATATTATCTCAAGTGGTTTACGATCTAATTGATATTTTAATTTGCGCATAATATTTACTTTCTTCCAAGCCTTCTCTTTAATGTATTTGAAATGTTCATGCCAAGTTCCAAACGATGAAAATATAAGGACTAAGTGTTTATGATTCTCAACTTCTTGTATCGCTGTGTTGTTCATTGTTAAAGGGGAGTGTATACGTTTGTTTCTTTTTCTAGAGATTAAAATAAATTCAGATTTTGATGGATTGAACGTTACAATATAAATATAAAAATAGCACAAGAAAAGCAGCATTCAAGGTCGACAGTCAACCACAAACACACACAGAAACAAAGAACAAATTTAAAGATGAATAAAAGGCCAAATAAGACATCACAAACACAAAATGGTTGACAATAGGCTACCGCCTTGGAACGGTCAGTGGCACAAAAGACCGCTGGGGGTATAAACCAGGTTTTAGGGTGCACCAAACCTCACACTTACCTTACTGTCATCCCAATTAAACGTGTCAGTGTAAATAAAGAAATCCCCACCATGAACTATTCTCTAACCAACAAGGCAGTATTAATATGCAATATAAGTAAAACACATGAATGCTAGTGTATATATAAATACAAAAACAAACATCGCCTAAAAAGCCACAACAAATGTACTCGATGACTTGGCGGAAGCCAGAGCAACAAGAGAATAAACCATTGAGATCACGAAAAGACAGACCGCAGACAAACATCAAACGTCAACGTCCTTTTGAGCTTTAGGTATATGTCATCATAGGGTAACATCCTGTCCGGTCACCGAACAATTAAAGAGAAAAGCATAGTGGCGAACTGTAAATGGGTCCACCACCAAGCATGCAGTACGTTGCAAAATGATAGGGTCATAACCCCTTTTGATAAACCTTTAAACAAGTTTAACAAAGATAGTATGAAAGTGATCATGACCAAGAATCTTACGAAGTTTGTAAAGCACATCACCTTAAAAGTCAGGTTGTGATAGTCGCAGAAGAGTTCATAAATTGCTTTTATATTTGGAAAGAAGATCAGGGTTGCGATAATAAAAGTTTGCAAAGGTTTTACGAAGTTTGTGGTAACGAAAGCCCTGATGGAGTAGCTTTTTAGTAAAACAAAGATTACAAATATTAAAGTCCTCAACTCGAGTACTAGCTCTAGAAAAACGAATAAGTTGAGACACATAGACCCCATAAGAAGTTGCTCGGGGAGCATCCCCATCTAAATGGGGATAATTAACAATATCAAAATTAAAATCATCTCTCTTGTCATAGATTTTGCTAATTATTTCACCACTTTCAATAGAGAGATGTAAATCGAGAAAAGAAGCGTTATTATCAGATATATTAGCTTTGTTAAGCTGAAGGATATATATTATTAACCATAGTAGAAAAGAAAGGGATGTCAATGTTTAATATGTCATCCAGATACCGAGAGGTGTCATTTAAGGCCTCAATAGCATCTTTCTGGGTATCTGGTGAAAGACTCAACATGAACTCTCGTTCATAGCAATATAAAAACAAATCTGCGACAAGGGGTGCGCAGTTCGTACCCATAGGGATACCATCAATTTGTCTATAAACGGTCGTTCCATACCTGACGAAAATATTATCTAATAGGAAGATGAGTGCTTCACAAGCTCTTTGGCAAGTCCACATAGTGTAATTGTCTATAAATTGCCGTTAGTTAAAAACGCTTTAATATTATTATAGACCAAAAATAAATATTTTCCCCAGCGAATGTTTTTTTAATAAGAGCTATAAGGTTGTCTTTGATAAGGTGATGTGGTAAGGTTGTATATAGTGTAGGAAAGCCATAAGTGCTAATAGATGAAACTTGACGTTTATTGCAAATTGTATCAAAAACGTCTCCTGCATTTTTAATAGACAAAAACAAGTTAATCCCAGAGGTTTCATAAATGTTATCACAGAATTGTTTAACGTGATCTTTAACGGCAGTAAGACAAGAAGTTAAAAGTTTGGAGATGTTTGTTGTGGTGCAGGCACTAGAAGTCTAATTAAAGCGGATCTTACACGGATTTTTATGTAATTTAGGAATCCTGTACATAGTTGGCAGTTTGTCCTGCTTTTCGTCTAACCCAGCCTTGAAAGTAATGCACCGAGTGATATGTGTGGAAACAACATCCTCCTCAGTAGAATGAATTTGAGTATACTAATAAGTGCTTCCGAGTTCCAGAGATAAATCATTGACGTAATGTAGGCGTCAAACAATAATTACAATATTAGATGCTTTATCAGCAGGAACTAAAACAAATTTATTATGAAATTCTTGAATTCCCAATTTTAAATTACGAACGGAAAAACTAGGTCTCGGGGGAAGTAAAGAGGGGTTAGAATTATAAAAGTTAATACGTGTATCTATAATTTTAAAAATTGACTTTTTCCAAGTAGAGAGAGAGTTTGGGTCCGCACACGTGAACAATTGTATTTCTGTGGTGATGTGTACTTCTAGCACGTCGTATTACAAGGTAATTGTAATCAATATGTAAGGCATGTCAAGGTTTTAGGACAGAAAGAAGCGAGGTCGCCCACATTGATTTAAAATGCCTGGTAGGAAGAACTGGTGATAAAAATCGGAAAGAATGTAAGAAAAAACGGTCGTGGCGTGTTTATGTCTCCGTGACAACATTTATTTTTTTCAATATTGTTTTAACACCCGTGACTTGATATATTATTATGTTAACTTCTTGTCTCTCGGCAGCTATTTTACGCTTGCGTAAAACTTTGCTTGTAACTAGTTGTTATCATTATCCAAACTCAATAGGGATATATCTGGGCTAAAGCTCAATGAAGTCACATACTGTGTAAATACGATGTTCGATATATTCAACCTATACTTTTGCATATATACCGTGTAAGTAATGAACTGTTTGTCCGAGATCATTGACCGTTTCAGTTTGTTTTATCTAAGATCGAGCCCTAGTAGACCAGTATTATTACCGTATTTTTAGTAAATATTGCAAGCTTTTCATGAGCAGAGAACCTCATCGATTTGTATTCAGCTAGTTTGTATTGCCTTTTATTATCCACATTTCTATATATCAAAGATTATTTTAGTTTTTGCCAAGACCTTTTTTGGAAACTGTCAAACTACTCATAGTTCAGTATGAATACCATGTGAACAGGGGTTGGTTATTATATCAGACTGTATCCAAAACATATAAATGACTAGAAAGGCATGTTCCATTGATGTATAGTTTATTTACGTTCCAGTTTAATTGGCAATGTCTAAAGAGCCAATCACGTTTGGCAGGAAGAAGCGTACTAAACAGAAATGAAATATACTCGATTGCATTTTTGTTAAAAAATATTTTTTTTCCATCTACTGTGAGTTGTTGCACGAAAAGTTGGTAGAGAGACTAGCAGGTTATGTAATTGTTTGCGTAAGGCAATAATTATATTTATTGGAATAGTCCGAAAAGTGCCAATTTGGTTGTCAGACATTGTGTGTGACCAAGCAGCGTCGTTGACCAAGAATTCTCTCTTCTCTGTGTGGACACCGATTCGTGCACGTCGGAGAAGGACCGCGGCATTGCTGGAATTCCCACCTATGCAGTGCTGTGACCGAGATTGCTCCGTCACGGCATGTGCTGTTAATAGGAAGCAGAAGTTAACTTCGGCTGGCTGTTTATTGACATGGTCATAAAGGAAGGACAGCTATCGACTCCGCTAATATCACATTACACTTCACCATAACCGTACCTTTGTAGCGCCGTGTATGATTCAAACACCACCACAGCTAATATCACATTACACTTCACCATAACCGTACCTTTGTAGCGCCGTGTATGATTCAAACACCACCACAGCTAATATCACATTACACTTCACCATAACCGTACCTTTGTAGTGCCGTGTATGATTCAAACATCACCACAGCTAATATCACATTACACTTCACCATAACCGTACCTTTGTAGCGCCGTGTATGATTCAAACATCACCACACATACCTACGAGTAGATCAGCGCCAGGCTAAAAAAGCCACTACGCACCACATAAAGCGGATGAGCCCGCAATCGGTCTGTCTTATGATGGAATGGTCCCAAGAACAGGACCCAGTTCCCCGTTAAATATAGGACAAAATGGTAACGGATGTACGGTGCAGCACTAGCGGATGTAGGAACCATAACACCACCGGCAACACACACCGCCACAGTGAAATCACGTCAGAGCAGGAGCGAAACATCAATCACCGACCAAGCTGATACAACCATGCATTCCTCTATTTTGGTCCACACTCAGTTGTGCCGTGCCGCGTTGGTATTCTTCGTATGGCACATTATGTTACGGTAAAAATGAAGCGGAAAAGGAATGGAAGAGCAAAACTAGAAAAAAAAAAATATATATACTCAACAAATGTATTCAAATATTACAATGAAAAGCATCCACATACATAATATAAATAAATTAGAACCATTATTGCTTTAATATCCAATTTCAGTATAAAGTCCTATTACTGTTTCAAATGTCCCCTTAATCCAAATTATCAAATGTCCCCTTAATCCAAATTATCAAGTGTTCCCTTAATCCAAATTTAAAGCCTTTCTTGGTTTAGTTTTCCGCAATAGTCCAAATACTCCAGGCGTAAACGATGATCAAGACTACCAAGTGCCAAACATGACTGTACATAAGACCAAGCGTCAACGATGATCAAGACTACCAAGTGTCAAACATGACTGTATATAAGACCAGGCGTCGACGATGATCAAGACTACCAAGTGTCAAACATAACTGTACATAAGACCAAGCGTCGACGATGATCAAGACTACCAAGTGCCAAACATGACTGTACATAAGACCAAGCGTTAACGATGATCAAGACTACCAAGTGTCAAACATGACTGTATATAAGACCAGGCGTCGACGATGATTAAGACTAACAAGTGTCAAACATGACTGTACATAAGACCATGCGTCGACGATGATCAAGACTACCAAGTGTCAAACATGACTGTACATAAGACCATGCGTCGACGATGATCAAGACTACCAAGTGTCAAACATAACTGTACATAAGACCAAGCGTCGACGATGATCAAGACTACCAAGTGTCAAACATGACTGTACATAAGACCAAGCGTCGACGATGATCAAGACTACCAAGTGTCAAACATGACTGTACATAAGACCAGGCGTCGACGATGTTCAAGATTACCAACTTTCAAACATGACTGTCTATAAGACCAAGCGTCGACGATGATCAAGACAGTATATCAGAACAAGTTTGTCGATGATCAAGAATGTACATAAAGACAAACGCCGACAATTATCAAGACTGTATATAATATTGATATGTCCCAGGGTTACAGCATCTTTTTACTAAAACATGTATTGTAAACTGGGTCAGGTTGTATTTATACTCTGTGTACATGTACGATTGTCATGTACATTTTTCAGTTTATCTGAGATCGATTTCTGTAATAATAATAATGCAAAGGACATCAGTGTCAAACTAAGGAAACTTTAATGTAAACTTTTCTGAGTGTAATTATTTTATTTTTACCTTATACCATCTATTATCCATTAAGTAATTCCATAGTGAAAGTGTTTATCAATGTGCTTGTTTATGTAAGCTGCCATTTTAAATCTACACGTCGCATTGCATTGTGGGAAGAACACTGGAGGTCACTGTAGTCTGCTATGTTTTAGCTCTCAGAAAATCTTGTAGTTCAAATTCGATCTACGTTTATTTTATAATCCCACATTAATTATTACTCTTTAATGTTTTATATTTAATAGTATGTTAGAAATAGGTTTACATACTTTCTTTTGTGTTTTTTTATCAATGGGTATACTTTGTTTACATTGGTTACGCTCTGGCGGCTCCGCCAGATTTGTAGGATTCCGCCAATGATTCCCATGGAGGAGATGGCGGTTTGGCGGAATTCGGGGGAACTGGCGGATGGCGGATAGCGGAATTGTGGTGGATTTGGGGTGTAGAATAAAAGCTTCCTCAAGGTTTTGGAGGGGGACTCCGTAATTTTAGTTCCAACTGTGAGCATCTAAGTTTATTGAAGGTTAAGATTTAGTTAATAATTATTTACACGGTTCAATTAAAGATATTCTAATAGATTTGCACACTATTAGATAAGATATATTTTAATGTTGAAAGAATTAGATATTTAGATACTTATTTTGTTAATTTTACCACTGACAAGTACTGTAGATTAACAAGGGGCATTAGGAAATGAGAAGTGATTACACTTAAACCTAATACTATTGAAATGACCGTATCGTTGTGTTGCTCAGGAATTGCTACAAGCATTTAAATACATGCAGTTGTACTTATATTTCTGTGATTGAATTCATAACGACATATTATAAGTTAATTTACTGAAGCTGTCTCTTGTGTTTATTCACTAGTCCATACACTTAATTAACATTTAGTTGGAGTCCATTTTAGTTATAAGGTATGAAAGCACTAATTATTTTCCCCATAGACACCAATGTTAAAGTGTCACATATTAATGATTTGCTGCAAATTCAACTCAAGTATAGATAATGCAGCAGTGTAATGTTCATATAGAAAACTATTTTTCCACTTGAAAAATCACCAGAAAACGTGGGGTCACAAGACATGTAAGAAAGTTCTTGTTTGTTTACTAAACAGGTCAAGGGTACAGCTGTTTTTATTGATCGACTGTTTTCATTGCTCACAAAGTGTAAGCATAGAGTCGAAATTTCGAAAATGTTCATCAGTGATCCAGTAAAACCTATTAATACGCTTCTTATACATATAACCACAAAATCGAATAGAAATGGGCAGTTTTCCCCTACTTGCAATGCCCGTTTCCATCGAAAAAGGAGGGATTACTTTTTATTATAGGATCTACATTCGACTACACCTCGGAGGTTTACATGTAATTGGTGGTGGTAAACCTATAAGAGGAGAAAACATGTTCAGATGTTTCTTAAATGAGGATTTTGTGTTGTCATTTTCATAACAAGCTTAAATACACATACTTCGTGCAAATCGAATGATTATTTGCCGAGATATGGACTTGTGAATACCAAGGACAACAGTCTGAAATTGACAAAAGTCAGAGATTTTTTTTTTAATTTTACACTATCTGAATTGTCATACCAAACGGCACTTCTTGTCAATACACCATATTAAATACATCAAATGTTTAGAACATTCAATGGACATAAATAAAATATGCATTTTAGGTACAATTAGGACGATGAATATGCCAATTTATGTCGATTTTCATGCCAAAATTGATTTTTCAGTCAAATTCTTCAAAATTGGTGGTACCATACCTGATTATAGTAGCGAATACGAGCTTAATAATGCCAAAAATACCGCTAAAATCAGAATTGATACTAGCTGAACGCTACCAAGTCGAGTTTGAATGATAAGGAATAACATTTTACCTTTTACACAAATCTTCATTTTTCACAGTATCCTATTTTAGGGGGATAGGGGAAAGATTTAGTGGTTTCATGCCTACCAAACCTGTTGTCATGCAGATTTAATTCATGAAAACATGTAGCAAACATGCAACCCTACATGTTGATACCAAAAATACATAGTTCAACTGCAAACACTTCACCAATACGTCATTTTAAACACGAAAAGAAAAATGAAACTCAAAATTACGGCTTTTATAGACAAAATTGGACTAAAAACGCTCAAAACCTATGTAATAAACTATGGAAAACTTATTTCTGAGCTTATTTTACCAACTGTAATCGGAAAAGTGTCCCTAGGTACGAATCTGAGCGAGTCCTAATTACTGCACGCATCTCTTATAGGTATGAAAGCACTAATTATTTTCAACATAGACACCAATGTTAAAGTGTCACATATTAATGATTTGCTGCAAATTCAACTCAAGTATGGATAATGCAGCAGTGTAATGTTCATATAGAAAACTATTTTTCCACTTGAAAAATCACCAGAAAACGTGGGGTCACAAGACATGTAAGAAAGTTCTTGTTTGTTTACTAAACAGGTCAAGGGTACAGCTGTTTTTATTGATCGACTGTTTTCGTTGCTCACAAAGTGTAAGCATAGAGTCGAAATTTCGAAAATGTTCATCAGTGATCCAGTAAAACCTATTAATACGCTTCTTATACATATAACCACAAAATCGAATAGAAATGGGCAGTATTCCCTTACTTACAATGCCCGTTTCCATCGAAAAAGGAGGGATTACTTTTTATCATAGGAACTACATTCGACTACACCTCGGAGGTTTACATGTAATTGGTGGTGGTAAACCTATAACTATTATTTAAACATACGCTACCAAAGGAACAAGAATGTACATATCGTACTATACACTACCAAAACATTAGGATAATAGCCGGCACGTAACAATATCGAGCGTCGACGATGATCAAAAACGTATATAAGAGCATGCGTCGACGGTGATCAATACTGTATATAAGATCAAGCGTCGGGCGATGTTCAATACTATATATAAGGACCAAGAATCGACGATGATACAGACTGAATAAAAAACAAAGCGTCGACAACGATTAATACTTTGTATACGGCCAGGCGTCGACGAGGATCAAGCCTGTCCGAGTGTCGACGATGATCAAGACTGTATATAATACCAAGATTCGACCATGATCAAGACTGTATATAATACCAAGCGTCGACGATGATCAAGAATGTATGTAAGAGCAAGCGTCGACGATGATCGAGAATGTATAAAAGAGCAAGCGTGATAGTGATCAATACTGTATATAAGACCAAGCGTCGACGATTATCAAGACTGTATATAATATACCAAGATTCGACCATGATCGACGATTATCAAGACTGTATATAATATACCAAGATTCGACCATGATCAAGACTGTATATAATACCAAGATTCGACCATGATCAAGAGTGTATATAAGATCAAGCGTCGGGCGATGTTCAATACTATATATAAGGACCAAGAATCGACGATGATACAGACTGAATAAAAAACAAAGCGTCGACAATGATTAATACTTTGTATACGACCAGGCGTCGACGAGGATCAAGCCTGTCCGAGTGTCGACGATGATCAAGACTGTATATAATACCAAGATTCGACCATGATCAAGACTGTATATAATACCAAGCGTCGACGATGATCAAGAATGTATGTAAGAGGAAGCGTCGACGATGATCGAGAATGTATATAAGAGCAAGCGTTTATAGTGATCAATACTGTATATAAGACCAAGCGTCGACGATTATCAAGACTGTATATAATATACCAAGATTCGACCATGATCAAGACTGTATATAAGACCAAGATTCGACCATGATCAAGACTGTATATAAGACCAAGATTCGACCATGATCAAGACTGTATATAATACCAAGCGTCGACGATGATAATTACTGTAAATAACAACAAGCGTCGACGAAGATCAAGACTGTATATAAAAACGAACTCGGCTATGATCAAGATAGCAAATACATTTTTTTTAAAAAAACATCAATTGTTAAAATTGCACTGTTTCGATAACATTAAGTGACTTACTGTTGGTTCGTTCGGACCAATGAGACACACCTGTATCCCGGGACTCATGGAGGCGTGGCGTGCAGCCGCAGATCCAATCATACCCGCACCGACGATACATAAATCGTACACTTTCATCTCTAGGTTGATAGAGATTTATACACTATCCTAGTGTAAGATATCGTAAACAGACAGACACAGATAATCCGGTATTATTCCTTGTATTGAAGATATAGACTAAAGAATCTTTCGTAGATTTTCGATTATTTAGGTTTATCAGCTAGTACAACACTTTAATCCTAGGAGATCGAGCATAACGGGTAGATCGTGGTAATAAAATGGTAGTCGCTACATTGTTTGACCTGACATTATGCAATGTATGCATATATATATATATACGAACACTACTACCTGATAACGCAGCTGATAAATGGGTGTCACAGTATTTGCTTTATATTATACTAGCGTTTGTTTAGTGTTGTGTGGCGGCTGTAAAAGGAGGCCCCGACTAAAAACCAGTAGTGTGTCCATTATCATACTCTTTATTACTTACTGGTCATTTGGGATCATTAAGCCCAATCGTTGTAGCTTTCAAGTAGAATACCGCTTCTTAAGCCTGTGCTAGGGGGCATGATAGGTGTGACACCCTATATTACCTCTCACAAACAGACTCAATAAACTGAGTCTGCTGCTTTTCTCTCTTGTGTGTGTTTGTCGATTCCAAGAGATCCCATTTTCAGTATTTATTTAGTTTAAACATAATGTATTCGCACATATATATATATATGTATACATATCTACAAACATATTGAGACAATCGTTATAAAGAATACAAATACATTGTGCATGGGATTCAGAAGTAAGCGTAGCGCTTTTATGAATCTGTTTCCCTATTGTTTGTGGCGCTTGTTTCAGCCAAAGCTTTTTCTGCAGTAGCTTGAGCAATTTGAATAATACGTACATCAGTTATATATCAATAGAACTGGTATTTTTAGTGGTAAATAAAAATACCTTAGTTTTGAAAATCGGTTTAGAAATAAATATTTTACAGCCCAAAAGATTTTTTGACGGGACAGCAGAAAATTAAGAAATTTCATATAACTTCAGTTAGCCTTCATATTTTGCTATAAAACATTCAGGGTGTCTTAATTTATGAAAATCCAACAATTTAAAACTATTTTTGGATAAACATTCTAAAAATATTTTTTTTCCAGATGTTTCATTCTGCAGAATTTTGCATTGAAAATGCCCAATCAAAAACAGCTTTCGCACATGACATTTTTATTTCTTAAAAAGATTTTAAAAAGTAAGGTATTTTTATTTACCACTAAAAATGTCTGTTTCACTGATATACAACTTATTTAGGTACGAGATGAATTTTGTCTGAAAAATCCAAAAACCCTTTGGCTGAAACAAGCGCGCCAAACAATAGGTATATTTCAAATATGGCGGACATCGTATACATTGTTAAATGTGAATTTCTATGTGACTGTTCAAGCTGAGCTAATATGCCTTTTTTATTATAAAAAATACAACTATAATTTAGTGTCTAGCACTGGAGATTAAAAATGGTAGCAAGAAGTAGAAAGGAAGAAGTAAGAGAATTAATTGCTGGTTCGCATTGGTAGGGTTTATTTAGCATTTAAGCTTATATTTTGTAGAATAACATTTTTAGTACGAAACATGAAAACTAGTTATACATGTACTTGCGAAACAGGATCCAGGCGATAGTCTAACACTAGTTTCATCGAGATAAATCTCTGTATTAACTATTATACATAGTACAGGTCATATTTATTATTTGTTTCATTTGAATCTCTTTGTTGTTAATATATATTGTTGGACGATGTCAATACAGTTATGTTTATTTCGTGTGTTAATGTTTGGAAAATGTTGGTGTACAGGTTAATATTAAGCTGCTGTAAGTTGTTTATCGTGTTTTCTCTTTGGATTGTACATTTGGGGCACTTTAATAAGAAATGTTTTGTGTCTTCTTTGTCGCCACAGCTACAGAGAGGCTATCAATCATTTTTTGTCGTATATATGTTTGTTTAGTGGGCTACATTTAGTTCTTAGGCGGGTATGGTGGATCTGGTATATTCTGTTGCCCGTATAGTAATAGCTAGGAATTTTGGAACCTCTGTTTGGAAGTCGATTTTTAAAAGTAAGGAGAGACGTGGAATTTCTAAGATCAATTGGCAATTCGTTCCAGTCTCTAATTGTTGATGGTAAGAAGGAATTGTAAAACAGACGTGTTTTGCAAAAATAAGTATAAAGGTCGAAAAGAGGAAATGCAGCTTTCACAGAACACAGAAAACCAAAAATCACGCAAAACGGCAAACATTAATAGCAATGTTACTAAGGAATAAAGGCAAATGACGTCACAAACACAATAATGGTTGACAATAGGGCTACCGCCTTGGAGCGGTCAGTGGCAAAAAAGGCCGCTGGGGTTTAAACCAGGTTCTAGGGTGCACCAAACCTCACACTTACCCTACTGTCATCCCAATAAAACGGGACAATGTAAATAAAGAAATCCCCGCCAATAGATGAGTTTTACGATAAATCATCTGCAAATATACAAGAGAGTCTCGAAAGATTTACAAACACAGCATCTGGATTGGAGATTGATCACTGTTTTACTTAAATATTGCAAAGTACGAGCCGTTAAAAGGTTCTTCATATATTCCTTTGTCTAAAGCAGTATCTGATAAAAAAGCAATAATTAATGTTAATAATGAAGATAATAAGTGCTTGGAAGTGGCATTGGTTTCTGCTTTGTGGCCTAATAAAAATAATCCAACTAGGATATCTAGTTACAACAAACACATGGGTAAGTTGAATATGGATGGTATTGACTTTCCCACTCCAATTTCACAAATTTCCAAAGTAGAAAAACAAAACAACCTTGCTATTAATGTTTACGGATGCACAGGAAAAAGGGTATCTGTATTTCCATATAGAATATCAGAGCAACCGCAAGAAATGGAAAGAATTAACTTGCTTTTAATTTCTGAAGACGTTGAGGTTGATTTAGAAAATGAAGATGAAGATGATCCAAATAATGAAGAAGGAATTATAGATGACAATTATAACCCTGATGATTATTCCAACGAACCAAAAACAATAACAACAAAATATCATTATTGCTGGATTAAAAATCTAAATAGATTACTTTACGATCAAAACAAACATCACGGTAAAACTTATTTCTGCGATCGTTGTCTTTACGGCTTTTCAAAAGAAGATTTACTTACCAAACACAGAGAAGACTGTGAGGGTATCAATACAAATTCTTGCGGAATAGAAATGCCAAAAGAAGGTAAAAATACCGTAAAATTTAAAAATCATCAAAATCAGATGCCTGTGCCTTATGCAATATATGCTGATTTTGAAAGTATAATCAAACCGCAATCAATTAAATTTGGAAAGAAATCTGAAATCACAAATGTACACGAAGCTTGTGGTTTTGGATACCATGTTGTCAGATATGATGGCAAAGCTGAAGAACCTGTTATTTACAGAGGTGAAGATGTTGTTGAAAATTTTTTAAATCACTTAGAATGTGAGAAGAGCAACATTAATAAAATATTTGCTCACCCAAAACCCTTAATTATGACACAACAAAATGAGGAAGATTATGAAAAAGAAACACACTGCTGGATATGCGAAAATGAAATAGGTAGGAAATGTGACAAAAACGGTAAAGTAAGAGACCACTGTCATTTTACAGGAAAATACAGAGGTGCAGCACATAAAAACTGCAACCTAAAACTAAAAATAAAACCAAATAAAACAATCATCCCTGTTGTATTTCACAACCTTAAAGGATATGATAGTCATCTTATAATGCAAAAAATACATAAAATGACAGGTATTATTACATGCATTCCAAACAACGCTGAAAAGTATATTTCATTTAGTGCCGGACAACTTAGATTCTTGGATAGCTGTCAGTTTATGATGAAGCCTCTAGATGAATTGGTTGATGCAACAGGCACATCTTATTTTGAAATTACCAAAAATCAGTTTAGACAAACAAATTTACCTATGCGGAAAGGTATTTACCCGCATGAATATATGGACAGTGTGGAAAGATTTAAGGAAACGAAATTACCACCTATAGAAAAGTTTTACAGTAGTTTTTCAAATGAAGGTATAAAGCTCAAAGATTACGAAGATTATTATGAATATGCTCAAAAACTATGGAAAGAGTTTAACTGTAAAACTCTTAAAGACTATCATAATTTATATCTAAAACCTGAACTTTTACGAAAGGTGTTTATCCATACGAATATATGGACAGTATGGAAAGATTTAAGGAAACGCAATTACCACCCATAGAAGCATTTTACAGTAAATTAAGAGGTGAAGGTATTACCCAAAAAGATTACGAGCACGCTCAAAAAATATGGAAAGAGTTTAACTGTAAAACTCTTGGAGACTATCATGATTTATATCTAAAAACTGATGTAACTCTGTTAGCAGATGTGTTTCAAACTTTTAGAAAAACATGTATGAGTGCATATAAACGTGATGCTTTACATTACTATACAGCACCTGGATTATCTTGGGATGCTTTACTTAAACATTCAAAAATAGAATTAGAACTTTTAACAGATATTAACATGCACTTATTCATAGAAAAAGGTATGCGTGGTGGCATAAGTATGGTATCAAAACGATATGCCAAACAATTCACATGTAGCTGATTATAACCCTAACGAGGAAAACAACTTTTTAATGTATTATGATGCAAATAATCTTTATGGGTGGGCAATGAGCCACTTCCATATTCTGGCTTTAAGTGGGTGGAAACGTTGCCAGAGCCAAAAGAAGGAAAAGAATATTTCCTAGAAGTTGATTTGGAATATCCTAAAGAACTTCATGAATCTCATAATGACTATCCGCTTGCACCGGAAAGATTAGCAGTGGAAAAAGAATGGTTGTCTAAATACCAAACAGATCTGTTAGAAAATAATAGCATGATAAATACAGAACAACTAGTTCCCAATCTTAGGGACAAAGAAAAATATGTGATACATTACAAAAACCTGGAACTGTATTTATCTTTGGGCATGAAACTAAAGAAAATACACAGAGTATTAGAATTTAATGAAAAACCATGGATGGAATCATACAAAAACCTAAACACAGAACTTAGGGGAGAGGCTAAATCAAAATTTGAAACAGATTTTTACAAACTTATGAACAACTCTGTGTTTGGCAAAACAATGGAAAATCTACGCAAGCGGACAGATATAAAACTAGTCAGAACTGACGGCTCTGAAAATGAAAAGATAAGAAAAATAATAGCCAAACCCAACTTTAACAGGCGTATAAAATTTTCAGATGAATTATCAGCAGTACATGTGAACAAAACAAAATTAACATTAAACAAACCAATCTATGTTGGGATGTCAGTATTGGAATTATCAAAGTTCCATATGTATGATTGGTACTATAATACTCTAAAGAAAAAATATGGGGATAAATGTAGTTTATCATACACAGACACTGATAGCCTACTGATAGACATCAAAACAGATGATGCATACAAAGACATGGTTGAAATGAAAGATGAGTATGATCTAAGTAATTATCCTGAAAATCACCCAATGTATGATAAAACAAACAAGAAAGTAGGTAAAATGAAAGACGAATGTGCTGGTGTTGCTATAGATGAGTATGTTGGATTAAGACCCAAACTATATTCTATTTTGAGAGCGGATGAGAAGATTATTAAAAAAGCAAAGGGTGTAAAAGAATATGTAGTCAAAAAACACATAAACTTTGAAAACTACAAGGATGCATTGTTTGGCAAGAAAAAATACACCCATAAAATGAATATGATGCGATCAATGAAGCATCAAATATATGGCATAACAGTAAACAAAGTTACACTATCACCATTTTACTCTAAAAGATACATCCGAGAAGATGGAATTACAACTGATGCACATGGTTTTTATAAAAACTTATGAATTTGGGTATCAGCAGGAACAATAAGTAATTCTTCTTTAACAAATCCTCTTTGTGGCGCTGGTGCTTTCAAATAATAAACTCTTATACCTTGCGTCACCATATAACTTTTAATCTTGTGAATATCTACACTCCACATTGGATCAGTTGCTCTGCGTCTTCCACCTTCTTCTTCCCCGGGTTGATATAAATATCTCACACTTGCATTCATACAGATAGGATCATCTTTTAATATTTTTGTTTCAACAGGAGGGGGCTTTTTTGTCTCCACATTTATGGCTTTAACAATTTAACTTCTGGTAATCTCTTTACCCATTCTCTATTACGTTTTTGTGAATCTATTTCCTTAGCATACTGATAGCCAAACAATCTTTCAGCTAATGTTCTTTTAAATCTTTCCACTAAAGCTTGGTCTCTGTGTATTTCTGTTCTGCCTCGTCTGATATTTACTTTGTGTTTGGCCATTAATTGCGATACTGCTACCATGAATTCTCTGCCTGGATCCACTTGTAATAACTTTGGATATTTCAAATGTCGACTGTATATTTTCTCAAATGCTTTGGCAACTTCTTTGCTATCCTTGGAAGTCAGTGGCTCTGCTTCTTTATATCTACTCGCAATATAAACCACAGTCAACGCATATTTATATGTCTTGCGTCCACGACCAAAGCCAAAAGTATCATGCGGCAGAAATAACAAATCAGCTTGATGCACTCCATTTTTAGTAGAAACATCAAACCTGAGTCCAACTATTTTCTTCGGCGCAGGTAAATAAATCTGCCACACAGCTTGTTTCTTTAACAATTCTAATGCCTTTTTTTCACTAACACCAGCCTCTTTTGCCAATTTTTTAACTGCTGTGTAACCTCTCCAAAATCCTTTTGGGCTGTAATAAATCTTTTCCATTTTTTTCTACTAAAGATTAAACTTTATATAACTATAAAGAAAAAATGGATATCACAACTGCACAATTTGATGAACTGCTTGAAGAGCAATATCAAAATAGCACAAAGAAATGGACAGACTTGGAACTAAATAAAATATACACGATTACAGATACGAAAATAGTAGATACTGAATATGGTCCATCCATGGTATTGACATTATTAGACAATGGTGAAGTATGGGCGCCTGATCATCTCAAAAATAAATTAGAGAAGAGTGCTAAACCACCATATTATATGCGACCACTTGGATTGAAACCATGTAAAAACAACAACAAAAATAGGTATCATGAATATGACTTAGTCTTTTCAAAGGTTATTTCAAAGTAATCATATTTAGTTATTCCAAAGAAATCCAAAGTAATTATAGTTTTAAACTATTTTTTTTATGAAATCAATTTATACGCCACAAATCCAGTTGCAGCCATGCTCACCACAATAAACGTAATTTCTCTATTCTGTTGATCCGGAGATGGTGTGTAAAAATCACTCAACTTGGGCTCTGGTTCCAAAAGCAAATGTTTGCCAGTTATGTAATATTACTGTTTCATAGCCTGATTAACATCATCAAAAGTCTGCTCTGCATGATGCTCTTTTTGTAGTTGCTTATTAATAAAATCTAATCTCTCTGTTCTTTTTTTATTCCACTCCGCTTGTGCTGCGTTTAATTGTTCCACTGCTTTGTCATGTCTTTGTCTTTCCTCATCTGAATGACTTCCCATTTGTTAATGCTCCACCTATCATCATTGCTACTGCACTTGCCATTTTTTTATATATATTTTTTAAAATTATTTCATAATATCCGCAGGAATAATACCTTGCTTAATCAGCATATCCTTTGTAGCCATTGCTAACATTATATCCACAGACAGTATCCCAACATCTACCATATTAAAATCCACTTTAGGGGCTGGTCTTTTTAGTAGTTTTCTGCCAATCTCAGAATATCCAACAGTTAGAAGTGTCTCCACTCCTGCGTGATACATCATATTTACAATTTGTTTTCCGTCAATACTTGCTGCCATTTTTTTATATTATTTTTTATATTATTTTTTTAAATAAATTATTAAAAACAATCAAACGGGTCTTTTGGTGCAACAAGAACAGCAGCTTGCACAGGTTGCGTAGCAGATTTCTTGTTATAAATATACAAACCCAACCCAGCAATACCAAATAAAACCAGACACGGTGGAATATAATTTGTGTATACATTTATTTTGATTTCTGGTTCCTCTTCATCTATTGTTATTTTTGTTATTTGATTTGCAGTATCTTGATTTGCAGCATTTTGATTTGTAACATCTTGAAGCAAACGCTTTGCCTTTTTTGCCGCTGCTCCTTTTTTTCCAGCTTCTACTCGTTTTGGATTTTTTACTTTTTGTTGTTCAACCTCAACAGGTATAACTTCACTCTCTTGGTTCTCCATTTATATTATCTATATTTTTATTTTTATTGAAATCAATATGTCTAACAGTTGTCAGTATTGCTGTAAATGGTGCTAAGCACATTCCATACCTGTAATACAACTCACAACAAGCACTTGTCAAAGCATGATTAATAAATGGGTCTTCCTCCAAACCTTCTATCAGTTTTGGTGGATTGGTTACATTAAAATATTTTGATACTCCCATCACATACAAGTTAATAAAAGAATTGCCTAAAGTCTTGGTCATACTTGCCCCAAGCCTTGCTTCATATCTGCAGTAAAGTTTGTTAATTTCATCTGGTGACATGCCATCTATGTTTGTGAGTTGTATGTCCTTACCCAAATATTGACGACTACCACCGCCAGCCACTATGGCTGATAATCTTTCTTTTTTTGTTTCTTGTTGCTTTGATTCATCTGGTTCTGTCTGTTCCGATATATTTTGTAATAGTTCTTCCGCATTCATTTTTATATTATTAATCTTATTTTTTATCTTGAAATAAATATAAAATACAAAACAACTAGCTATCGCATTCATGCAACTAGTAATTGTTAGTATTGTTAATAGCATTGTTATTAACATTGCTATTTTTTCTATTAACATTATTAATTTGCTGTAAGCATTGCTATTAACATTACTAATTTGCTATGAGCAATGCTATTAGCAATACTATATTCATGGTTAGTATTGCTATTAACATTGCTACTTTGCTGTTAGTATTACTATTAGCAACATTTGTCAAAAAAGGTATTATACCTGCGGATATTAAGAAATAAATATATTTTGTGATAATAAAAAAATATTATATAAAAAAATGGATTTGAAAATAACAGACGGTGAGATTAGTGATTATGACAAAAATAAAATAGCACTGAATATTATGACAAGAGATGACGTAAAATGTTGTATATGTGTTTCAGAAAGTAAGTTTTTACAAACGTATGCAAAAGGTGCACAGGAAACGCCTGTAATTTCTGTGACAAAGGACGGCGTAGAATATTTTATATGTGAGCCAAGAGGGTATGTTTTACAAGCCCCGAAAAACATGAGTAGTGATGTTGTACCGATATTGGTTAGTGCATGGAGTGTATGGTTTATATGGGACACTCTAGTTTTTATTTTTGAAAAAAATTATACAACCCAATAACTAGTTGGTTGGTCAGTTCTCAATATCAACTTGAAATATTTAGTCTTAGCTAAAGCTTTTCTTATTCTGGTTCTCTCTTCAAGTGTTGGAATAACATCATTTTCTCTCAAACAATTTTCATAACTATCTCTGTCTTTGGTGTAAAACATACACAACCATTTTGCTTGCTCTCTCAAATATTTCAATACAGAATTATATCTCTGTGAAATGACACACACTGATTGTTTGGCGTGGCGACCAGAGAATGCCAACTCTGATAACATATCTTTTTTCTTTGTTAATTCTTTTGTGGCTGAGCAATCATCAATGATGTATAATGTGGGCTGGCCAGCATATTTTTTGAAAAATAAACGCAACAGTTCTTGTAACATTTCTTTGCCTTTGCTAACGGGATTGACAATTATTATTTTTTTATCTTTTGGGTTTTTTACATCACCTATCCAGGATCTATTTTTATAAGCCTCGTTCCACTCTATGGTTGGACACAATATAATTACATGTTTAACAAGAAAAGGTATAACACATATATTATACCATGGGAAGTACGGACTGCATGTAGATGTTCTGGATCAGGGATCGTTTTGATAGTGAAGGTCACCGGCACCTTGACCTTTAAATGAATAAGGATAAGGGTCATGTACTGGTCATGAGCAACCATTCATCCTTTCAAGTTGGAGGACCTAGATCCATCAAGTTTGTAGTTGTTGATAGGACATCGTATTGATAGTGAAGGGCACCGCAACCTTGACCTTCGACCTAGTGACCGGAAAATAACAAGAGGTCAATGACCGTGAAGCTCTACTGATTGATTTTGATTTCAGGAAGTAGTCGATACAAACTTGCTTTTTGAAAATCTATTTTTAGCCGTAGTGGCCATCTTGAATTTCTGGCCGACCTGAAATTTTGCTTGGATCAATTAGACATCAAGAGCAGCTTTCCTGTGAAGTTTCATGAAAATCCGTCAAGTAGTTTCAGAGGAGTAGTCGCTAGAAGTTTTCATTATATAACTCTATGTAAACAAAGATGGCCGCTGACAGCCATGTTTAACATTGAATCAAAATGATGTTCGACTCCTATAACCATCATGCCATGCTGATCATTTTAGAAAAAGTCCCATATCAATATCTCTTATAGTTTTCAAGAAGTAGTCGCTACAAACTTATTTTTTAAAAATGTATTTTTAGCCATGGTGGCCATCTTGAATTTCCGGTTGACCTGAAATTTTGCTAAGATCATTTAGACATGAAGAGCAACATTCATGTGAAGTTTCATGAAAATCCATCAAGTAGTTTCAGAGGAGTAGTCGCTACAAGTTTTCATTATATAACGCTATGTAAACGAAGATGGCCTCTGGCAGCCATGTTTAACGTCGTATCAAAATAATGTTCGACTCGAATAACCATCATGTCATGCTGATCATTTTAGAAAAAGTCACATATCAATATCACTTATAGTTTTCAAGAAGTAGTTACTACAGACTTATGTTTTTTAAATCTATTTTTAACTGTGGCAGCCATCTTGAATTTTGCTAGGATCAATTAGACATGAAGAGCAACATTCCTGTGAAGTTTCATGAAAATCCGTTTAGTAGTTTCAGAGGAGTAGTGGCTACAAGTTTTCATTATATAAATCTATGTAAACAAAGATGGCCACTGACAGCTATGTTTAACATCAAATTAGAACGATTTTTGACAAGGACCAACATCATGTCATGCTGTATCATTTTCAGAAAAAGTCCCATATCAATATCACTTATAGTTTTCAAGAAGTAGTCGCTACAAACTTGTATTTTGAAAATCTATTTTTAGCCATGGCGGCCATCTTGAATTTCCGGCTGACCTGAAATTTTCCTAAGATCAATTAAACATCAAGAGCAACACTGGCAGCCATGTTATAAGTCGAATCAAAATAATGTTCTACTCGGATAACCATCATGTCATGCTAATAATTTTAAAAAAAGTCCCACATCAATATCTCTTATAGTTTTCAAGAAGTAGTCGCTACAAACTTAATTTTTTAATAATCTATTTTTAGACGTGGTAGTCGCTACAAATAAAAGGTTACATACAGACAGACGGACACCGCACCACGGCATAAGCTCTGATGATCTCTCTGCTGATCTCTGATCAGTAGAGCTAAGAACAGGTTATCTACTAGTCATGACCAACCATCCTTTCAAGGTTGAGGACCGTAGGACCAACCGTTGTGTAGTTATTGGTCGGACATCTTTAGATAGCGAATGTGACCGCGACCTTGAACTTTGATGTATGGACCCCAAAATGAATAGGTGTCATCTAGTTGTAATGGTAAAGCGTTCTTCCAAGTTTGGGGGCCCTAGGTCCAACCATTCTGTAGTATTGATCGGACATCGTTTCGATAGTTAATGTCAACACGACCTTGACCTTTGACCTAGTGACCCCAAAATCAATAGGGGCCATCAACTGGTCATGAGCAACCATCCGTCTATGTTTGGGTACCCTTCTGCCAACCATTCTGTAGTTATTGATCGGACACCGTTTGGATAGTCAATGTTAGCCCGGATGTGACCTTTGACCTGGTGACACCAAAATCAATAGGGGTCAAAATGAAGATGGCGCCCCGACCACACTTTGTTGTGGGGAGCAATAATTTATTAATTGAAGGGCACTGGATTAGTCGTTGCTGAGGTGATTTACAGAAGAATAACCGTGTGACAACCTGCCATAAGGATGAGTATTACTACCTAGATTTAACGGTCATGATTGAATAATTGGTAGGGAACTGAATAAGTGAAGGGACACTACAAAATCTGAAATAAAGATTGCTGTGCATCCCTTTAAGTGGGGTGCATGAGATGTTGTAGATTTGGCGGAAAGTGACAAATGTAAATAGGTATTTTGTTGAAAAATATGTTTAATATACAAAAACAACATTACTGATGTGGAAAAAAATAATTGTATGTACAACTCAGTGTGTCAGGTCCCTGCCAAGACTTGAACTTGAATCTCTTTTCTCGAAAGAAAAGTGTGTTTCCTTACACTACAGAGATCGCCCAGACATCACAAAACGAGTGTACAAAACTAAGTGAAATTAATAAAGATGTAGATCAAAAGAATGTCAAACTAAAACTGGAAATTGTTATTGTCCATGAGACAAAAATGTATGGCTCCCCCACTCGCCCGAACAGACATAATTGACGACTCTAGGTCCAACCGTTCTCATTGATCTGAGATCGTTTTGATATTCAATATCCCTGTGACTGATGTTTTACCCGGCTCGACTACAACCTGAATCAGTAATATGTATTGGTCAACCATCCTTCCAAGTTTGAGGACCCTAGGTCCAACCATTCTCTAGTTATTGATTGGACATTGTTTTGTTATTGATTGGGGATCGTTTTGATATCAATAGGGGTCATGTTCTGGTCATGACCAACCATCCTTCCAAGATTGAGGACCCTAGGTCCAACCATTCTGTAGTTATTGATCGGACATCGTTTTGATAGTCAATGTCATCGCTACCTTGACCTTTAACCTAGTGACACCAAAATCAATAGGGGTCATCTGCTGGTCATGACCAACCATCCTTACAAGTTTGAGAACCCTAGGTCCAACCATTCTCTAGTTATTGATCGGACATCGTTTGATAGTCGATGTCACCGCGACCTTGACCTAGTGAACATCGATTTGATAGTCAATGTCACAACGATCTTGACCTTTACCTAGTGACCCCAAAATCAATAGGGGTCATCTACTGGTCATGACCAACCATCCTTCCAAGTTTGAGGACCCTACGTCTAACCATTGTGTAGTTATTGATCGGATATCGTTTTGATAGTCAATGTCACTGCGACCTTGAGCTAGTGACTGCAAAATCAATAGGGGTCATCTACTGGTCATGACCAACCATCCTTCCAAGTTTGAGGACCCTAGGTCCAACCATTGTGTAGTTATTGATCGGATAGAGTTTTGATAGTCAGTCACCGCGACCTTGACCTTTGACCAAGTGACCCCAAAATCAATAGGGGTCATCTACTGGTCATGACCAACCATCCTTCCAAGTTTGAGGACCCTACGTCTAACCATTGTGTAGTTATTGATCGGATATCGTTTTGATAGTCAATGTCACTGCGACCTTGACCTTTGACCTAGTGACTGCAAAATCAATAGGGGTCATCTACTGGTCATGACCAACCATCCTTCCAAGTTTGAGGACCCTAGGTCCAACCATTCTGTAGTTATTGATCGGATAGAGTTTTGATAGTCAGTCACCGTGACCTTGACCTTTGACCCCAAAATCAATAGGGGTCATCTTCTGTCATGACCAACCATCCTTCCAAGTTTGAAGACCCTAGGTCAAAGCATTCTCTAGTTATTGATTCGAATCGTTTTGATAGTCTATGTCACCGCGACCTTGACCATTGACCTAGTGACCTCAAAATCAATAGGGGTCATTTAATAGTCATGATCAACCATCCCTCTAAATTTGAGGACCATAGGTCCAACCATTCTCTAGTTATTGACTGGACATCATTTGTGACACAGACAGCACAAAATCAATATGGCTCCCCTCCAGACTTTGTGTGGGGAAGCCATAACTATCACAGAAGGTTATTAATACCCTTGCAAACGCATAACCCATGACTTCATGTATATGCGCAGTTCCACTTCATACTGATGCTTCTCACAATGTTTGGGGTATGACAGAGGTCACAGTGACCTTATTTTGGTATGCGACACACCGCTATCCCAAGACGTATCAACATACCAAGTTTGGTATTTCTAAGTGTTATTGTATTGAAAATATGGTCCGGACAAGCATTTTCTATGACAGAGGTCACATGTCAAGGTCACAATTACATTATTCTGGCACGCGACACATCGCTATCCCAAGATGTATCTAAATACCAAGTTTGCTAGACTTAGTGTTGTAGTATTGAAAATACGGTCTGGACAAGTATTAAAGCAAAAGTACAATTTGGGGTTCACATTTCATTGATCAGAGCATTAACACATCTTTACGATTGTTCACGAATACCAATGGTTAACTTTTATGGGCTTACTAGGCCATTCGCCAAATCGCCATAGCCGAAAAGTAACCTGAACTGGCAAATGAAAACCGTAAAAAAACACAACAAATTCGCCAGACATCGGTGGTCTGGCGAATCCAAATTTGCGACCGATTTTGTCTAAAAGATCTCGGAAAATCCCGAATTCTAATTCACAAAGTCTTTCACTGTTTATAAGCCACTATCCCGCTGAGTGTTTTAGCTAATTAGTGACAATCAATTTAGATCGATAAACTAATTATGTCAGCGTTTATTGAAAACCAGCGTTTATTGAAAACCAAATTGTCGATGCAATAAGGCTCCGCCCACTGTTACGCCTCTTGCTGTCAATCAACTTGTTTGTGTCCCCGCGCTCAACATTATCTGTCATATAAAGTTGTGACATTATTCACAGATTTAACTGCGTGATCGAGCCGGGTAAAACATCAAATAATGTGGCGCCCTCTAGCGTCCAAAATGGCTGATCAAAACAGAAAATTTGAAAATGTTTGCTTACGAATTAGCCAGAGATACTCAGCATGTCTGTGTTTTTGAACTTTACGATCACTGATAAGTGTTAAAGGAACACATGGCAATCTTGAGTTTTTAAAAACTAGCAGCGCCCTGTTAGTTTTTATCATTAATGTTAATTGTAAGAATTGTATTTAGCCATTTGTTTTTGCATATTATTATTTTTTATATTATTGCACCAGTAATATATTAAAACTTATAGTATAGTAAGACGAAATAGTGAATACTTAAAATTTGATTTATTTAAATGTAACCAGGGTAAAAGTAACAAGAGGTCAATGACCTTGAAGCTCTACTGATTGATTTTGATTTCAGGAAGTAGTCGCTACAGACTTGTTTTTTGAAAATCTATTTTTAACCGTGGCGGCCATCTTGAATTTTCGGCCGACCTGAAATTTTGCTAGAATCAATTAGACATTAAGAGCAACATTCCTGTGAAGTTTCATGAAAATCCGTCAAGTTGTTTCAGAGGAGTAGTCGCTACAAGTTTTCATTATATAACGCTATGTAAACAAAGATGGCCACTGGTAGCCATGTTTAACGTCAAATCAAAAAAGATTTTCGACAAGGACCAACATCATGTCATACTGATCATTTTAGAAAAAGTCCCATATCAATATCTCTTATAGTTTTGAAGAAGTAGTCGCTACAAACTTATTTATTTTAAATCTATTTTTAGCTGTGACAGCCATCTTGAATTTCCGGCCGACCTGAATTTTTTCTAGGATCAACTAGACATCAAGGGCAACATTCTTGTGAAGTTTCATGAACATCCGTGAAGTAGTTTCAGAGGAGTAGTCGCTACAAGTTTTTACTATATAACTCTATGTAAACAAAGATGGCCACTGGCAGCCATGTTTAACGTTGAATCAAAATAATTTTCCACAAGGATTAACATCATGTCATGCTGATCATTTTAGAAAAAGTCCCATATCAATATCACTTATAGTTTTCAAGAAGTAGTCGCTACAAACTTATTTTTTAAAAATCTATTTTTAGCTGTGACGGCCAGTTTGAATTTCTGGCAGATCTGAACTTTTGCTAGGATCAATTAGACACCAAGAGCAACATTCCTGTAAAGTTTCATGACAATCCGTCAAGTAGTTTCAGAGGAGTAGTCGCTACAAGTTTTTACTATATAACTCTATGTAAACAAAGATGGCCGCTGGCAGCCATGTTTAACGTTGAATCAAAACGATTTTTGACAAGGATCAACATCATGTCATGCTGATCATTTTAGAAAAAGTCTCATATCAATATCGCTTATAGTTTTCAAGAAGTAGTCGCTACAATCTTGTATTTTAAAACTCTATTTTTAGCTTTGGCGGCCATCTTAGATTTCACATCAACATGAATTTTTGCTAGGATCAACTAGACTTAATGGGCAACATTTCTGTAAAGTTTCATGAATATCCATTTAGTAGTTTCAGAGGAGTTGTCGCTACAAATAAAAGTTTACGGACAGACAGACGGACGCCGCACCACGGCATAAGCTCTGCTGAGCTCTGATCAGTAGAGCTAAAAATGATACTGGATATATAAATTGTGACACCCATTTCAAATACTGCAAGATTGCCATGTGTCCCTTTAAGTGCCTACTAATTAGTTGTACACATGGTAGCGTAAACTGGAACAATGGCAAGTGTGAACCGGTGTTTAATCGGCAGTTTCTGAATTGGGTTCATTTTATGGTTGATTGTTCAATCAACATGGAACAATACAAAAGGTGCGATTACTCAAAATAATGGTGTATGTAGCATTTCTGAATTTGCAGCGCGGTCTTTCTAGATTCTTTGGAACTCGTGTTAGTTGAACTTGTATATGCCTCAGTTTAGCCTTACATTTTTTAAATATATTTCTATTTATTTTATTTCTCTGCATGTTAGCATATTGAAATGCATTTAATGAAAATACTAAATGGTGAAAAGAGTCTGCATTTTTGTATTTTCTCATTATATATGCATGCATTCATTCTGTCTTTTTTAAATTTCAGTCTTTACAATTTTTAAAAATTAAAATTACATTAAATTAAATACAATTTTTACAAAGTTCTGAACTTTTTCCCGGTATGAGAAGCATGATATTATGTCCTTTAATGGGGCATAACACCGCCAAAAGTCATTCAACTGGAACACAACAATGATATGCACAACTACACATGGCACTAATGATCCCTGCCATATCAAGAGAACAGAAATGTGACAAAGTTTGTGTATTAAAACTTTAAAGAACTCCATATCATTAACCAGTACACACAACAATGGCAATGCCACTAGGCTTGGTATAGTTCTATGACATAAAACGTCACAGAACAGACCTACAGATAAGCAACGTATTTGCGTAAATTCCCAGTTAAAACTCCCTAAATTAGGCTAAATACACAATTAAATTACTTTACTGGTGCGTACCAATTATTTTTAACAAATTAATAACGCAAAATAACCGTTTTTGTCAGCATATCATATTTTATCCATTACCGTGAAGACGGCCAATATCAAATGGAATGCATCGCCGTTTCCAGTCAATTCTCAAATAAGCGAGCCATTGAGATTGACTAAATGTGACTGGTTATCAAGTTTATTTTTTTCACTCGAAAGTAAATCCTTCAGGAAAAAAAATTCAGACTAGTCTATTTTTAATTATTCGGCATCACCGAAGCACTCAACTTTCTCTGTATGTCAACATGGCTAAAAGAGGCGCAGGTGTTTGAACTCAGTGCAAGAATATTCATTATCGCTAAATATTAATAACTAACTCAGAACACAATAATAACTAACGTTGCGACGTTCAGTCACGACGTCAATAAAGTGTTGCCGACGTCAACATCATCCGCCAATAACGTTCAATAAAGCGAATATTTGTTTGCAAAAACGTAATTTGAAATGTAATAAATAGATTATTTAACTGCTGGAATCGACTATGGGTAATCCTTTACTAGATGGTAGATGTGCTTGCTTTTTTTACTCACACGAATGCGCCCGTTCGTGAAAAAAACTACACGCCTACCTCTTGTGAAAGATTTCCCTATAATCGATCCCAGCAGTTAAATAATCTCTATATAATTCATATAGGGCCCTGGTTTTGTATCACTGCTTAACATAGAAGTTCAGAGAGATATTGCACAGGGTATAGTTCTCCCTGTACACTGGACAGACTACTTTACATCCCTCCGAAGGATGACCTATATTCACAGTACCATGCCCAAGTAAGATACTGCGGGAGTTTGTTTGAGAAATCCGGGATGTGACCCCACTGGAAATCATACACGTGATTTCTGGGACTCGAGTCAAGTATGCTTAACACTTGGCGACCGCAGGGTTAAGTTTCCAAAATTATATGGAAACAAAAGAGCACAAGATGTTTCGAAAGATAAACATTCAAGAGAAATATGTCTGGAAGTCTCCTGAAACATGCGTCATACACAAATATCCTACACACATTCAGTATACACAGGGTTTGAATGATTCTCACGTCTGCGTCTAGGTATTTTGTTCTTCTTTTAGTTTAGATACTACAAATTACCAAATATGCAAACGACGACTAGAAACGTCAGGGAATGTTTATGCACACACAACCTTCCAATTGTTCACTCGATTTTTAAACATGCAGAATGAATAACAAATACGTAGTCTAGATCATCTGCGACGCTTGCTTGTTTACAAAATTATCAGGCTTCGAACATAATCAAGACTAATTCCATGTAGATCAATCCGTGACAACACAAAACATTCATAAACTAAAAATGTGTGCTAACTTTATTGACACGTATGACAGTGGAGAGTGTAAACTTGCACATATTCTACTTACGATAAATTGTTTCGTTCTAACTGGAGCACTCTTGCTGCACAAAAGAAAACAAAATGGATGAATGGCCGGATCGAAACGGAAATGGATTGCTATGACGTCAGGCTGTTCCAGTAACACATTACTTTCATGAAACGCCTCCCGATATTTTGCGATATACATGCTACTTCTGCAGTTGAAGACGCAGTATGCAAACTTCCCTAAAATACCTCAGGCTTGCGCGAGCCAAAACTATGCAAAACTATACACGTATGACAGCAACTATCTATTCCATGACATTGACACCTGCATATCCCCCACTTATCAAAATTGACTGCACTGACTACTTGCATTCTTTCTGCATGTTGAGTTAGCTACCGTAGAAACAGCAAGCGTGTGGCACTTTATTCAGAGGGTTACCGTAAAGCATATTTACATATACGTATACTAACTAAATGTTACCAGTGTGTGAAACAAAACTCTGTAAAACCTTTAGAGCTGATGAAGGTATTTTTAATCTATGGAACTGTTTATTTTAAAACAAAGACAAAATCAAATACAAAAGCACTGCAGCTTCCAAGATGGCTTCCAAAACAAACGTGAGTGACACAAGTGGAGTCATTTACAGCAACAGGTACTTATACACAATTGCAACCAACACAACCAAAGATAATGTTACAGCCTCCGTGTTTACATTTGACACTTACATTTTGTTGTTGGCTTGTGTCCCTTACATGTGTCGAATCACAGCTATGCCGGTTTCCGTAAAAGGCAATGTAGCGGGAACCTGTCAGACTGAAATGAAAGCAGGATAGGGAATGAACGTTGGCGTACATTGAACTCTGTGAATGTTTCGGTTTCACATATACAGAAACATGTTTGTTGGAGAAGCTGCTTGAGCTTGCATTCTTTGCAGTGCCTGGCTGCGGTATCATGCAAAATGTAACACATGCAGACTTTCAGCACAGGATACACACAAACGTTGACACCTGCCGCTGACATACACATGTAAGTTCTATATCATGTGTGCAACAACCCAGCTGAACTGAAACACACAACCCCTGGAATGTCCTATGCAAATTCATTTCTGCACACGACCTTAAGCGGACGTTATATTTTACTATGATGTAGTCATGATGAGTATGTGCTGTACATCTCATGAACAATACTAAGGAAATGCCTAGTATGTAGCCAACGTTGTTTCTACCAAATATCAAGTAATATTTTACTCATATCGTCACCTTCAGAGTGTGCCGCACCTGTACATTTGGGTATGATGAAGGTGATGTCGCCATGATGAGTATGTCAAGCATGGGGATAGATATAGTAAGGCCCTGTACATGATGGTAAGGCCATGTCAACATTGTGGTAATCAGAATGTACTGCGAGTTTGAAAAAGGGCCATGTATAAATGCAAACATTGTAACCACATGAAGTGCACAAAGCAAAGTACCACTTGAGCAAGTGGTCCATATGGGTAGCAGTTTCACCTCTAACGTGACACACTAATTGCTTCCAAGTATGTACATTGAGCAAACTTATTGCTCTTATTACCGAAGGGCCTCATAAATGCACAAAGTTACAGTAAAACAATGCAAAACGTATATATACCAATATAACCATCAACACCAAACAACTTAAAACATACCGAAGGCAGAGGCCAGAAATTCCACTGCTGACGCAGACTACGCTGGAGAGAACGACTTCATATGACCAATTTGTACCGACCTTTAACACACGTGCAAGCCGGACTGCTGAAAAACAAGAAACATAGTAATATTCACCCGTTATGACAATGGGCTACTGTAAAGAATATTTACATATACGTATACTAACTAAATGTTCCCAGTGAGTGAAAGCAAACTTTGTCAAACCTTTAGAGCTGCTGAAGGTATTTTTAATCAATGCAACTGTTTATTTCAGGACAGATACAAAATCAAACAAATAAATCTTGCATTCAACAACGTATTTACTTATAAATTGTAATGTTACTGACTTGTTTTATAAATGATGGCAACTGAGATATCTTAATTCTTGTATTAAAGCAGTAAAACATATTAGATATGTGTAAATCAATGTCTTCTTTTGGAAGAAATATTTCATATTGACATACACTTTTATAATTAATGCGCGACACGTTTTCTATCAACATCTTTCACAGTTTTGTTATTGGTGATTTCTAAAAGCACCGCTTTTTAAAATACCGAAGAACCAGAAGTCAAACCAAATGATATCCCCTTCGACTTTTAACATGAATTTATGATCATGTGTAAAATAATTTAAATAAACACTGCCTTCTCTGTTGAAAACTTGATTACATACCAGCAAATGTTACTTGTACTCATGGACATGTAAGTTTGAATTAACATTTGAAGCGCAAAGCAGCCGTCGAAATTAGCACAATCTCGAGACTGGTGAAATGTCTGCCAGCTTTGCCCAATATCCAGGAACACCCAGCGTATGTTACTTGTACTCATGGATATCTAAGTTTAAATTAACAAAGTGCAAAGCAGTGGCAGAAATTAGCACAATCCCAACTATGCTAAAATGCCTGTCAGGCTTGCCCAATATCCAATAACACAAGCCCAATGGGCTTGTTAATTTGCCGCTCTTTTCGACATGAGAAATTGGAATCCACACGTGGGAACTCCATTAACCAATCGTCCGAGAAACATTTTACTAGGGAACAGAACATTACGCAATTGTTCTTACATAGTGCATTAAACGTTTAAATGCAGCCAATAGTCGCAACTCTGTTTATTTTGCGAAATCAGACAAATACAACAATATACTTTCTTTGTTGTTATTTTGTTAAGGGTTTCCTTTTACCTTTCGGCCATTAGCACATAGTTCACAGCACACAAGCAAAACATATCCGGTAAAGGCCTCAAAATTTAATGCTTGTGTCCAATGATTACCCATTTCCATTTCCTTTTATTGCATATTTTTGATTATCACATGGCTGCATGGAATTCACATTTTGCCCGCCCAGACCATTTTTTACTTGCAACCGCCAACTGCTAATTTCTGTCCCTGGCACACAAAGAGGCAATCAACATCAACACTTGAAATTTATATATATAAGCAACAAAATTGAACCACTTGCAACATACCGAAGTGACGTGGCACGGTGTAAACAACTTCTCGCTGGAGGGAACCTCTTCCTTCAACACAATCAACAGGCTTCACCACCACCTCAAGGACGATTACGAGGCCTGCTGAAAGGAGAGAAAATTTGATATAATTATCTCCCATTTATAGACATTAACAGCAGCCCAACATTCTCAGCTTTGGGTTATTTTTCCAGTCTGACACACAAGAAGTGCATAACGGCAAATTCTAGTTCCCTGTCCAATTGCTGCTATTGCAGTGCATACGACAAAATACGTACCTGTTATATCCGAATACTTCGAATAACACAGGTCACATATACTCATTCTACTAATACATGATAGACATTGAAATCAATTTTTAATTAAAACCCGTCATTCTCCCCATGCTTTACAAACATCAATCACTATACCGCTCTCCTTTACTCTTGAGCCAATTCAACAATAAACCAAACTTTCATTACTAACTCCCCAATCACCTTCTGCTCACTTGACACTTAGCATATACTCTGCCAGACATAACAAAAGATGTGTGTATTCAGTAGCACGTGACCCCCCTTTACTGCATCAACACACCTCATACCTTCAGGCAATTACACAAAGCCAGGTCATAACTTGTTTACTAACGGCAAACGCTTGTTGATAACATTCAATACCTCAGGGAAGCCCGAGGTATATTTCTTTGACAAACAGTTATGAAATGTGTTCTCAACATGCGCATCGCACCTTATGTGCCACATGCACATCATATTCTCTGTGACGATGTATGACCTGCGCCAATTTTCCCCAATAACGTCCGCCAAACCTACCGCCAAACCTACCAAAAAGGCACAGGCCTGCAGATACAATTATCCCCAAGGCAGAAGCTGTCAATCTATTTGTACACTGGATGTTCAAAACACATTACTTGAATTCAATATGTGTTACCCTGTCCTTCCTATTCGCCAATGCACAATCTCACTGTCAATGCCACATAAATCTCATACTTAGCCATAGGCATAGGAGTATTAGCACAACCCTCCCGTCGAAAATGTTATGCACTTAGCAAGCTTAAATATTTCACAGCCATTTCTCAAATGCATATATATTTTCCTTACCAAATCCACATGTACTTACAATGGCAATCAAGTGAAATCTTCTTTAACACTTCCTCGAATACAACCACACGAAAGCACTGCAGCTTCCAAGATGGCTTCCAAAACAAACGTGAGTGACAGATCTTCCACAACAAACATGAGTGACAGATCAAACCCTACTTACTCGACGCATGCGCACTCGCATACAACTAACAAAACAAACAATCTTCACAGGCGCCCCAACCTTTCTTCGCATTACTAAATTTAAAACCGTCACAATAACAGAATATCACATCTACTTACCTTTCACCTAAACTCAAACAGCCGTGAATACTTCCTCAAACACGCCAAAAACAATGCCGGCTTTCTAAATTGACAAAATCGCCAAACGGGCATGCGTACTCCCACAAAAAAAAACAACATCAGTTGACCTAGATCACAAGTTTATACATCACATTGGTACAATAATCCTTCAAACACACCCCAACCACATCAAACATTCCCCTAAACCGTACAAGTATAACCAGATTTTCGAAAATGTACACACACATCCTGCATTTTCAATTGCATCGCGAATAACAGTCAGCCGACCACTGACCACAGCCTCACAGCACAGGAGTCGAGAGCTCTCGATAGCGCTTGAGACAAAAATACATTTAACCAATACATCATCTCCAAACTCACAACATATACACGTACCTACCTTTCGTCGCGAACTTTTGGACAACCGTTACTCTCCAGCTCTAATGCATTTAGTTTAATATCCGCTATGGAAATGCCAACGATATTCAACTGTCCTGCAATAAAAATGGCGTCCTTAAAATGTCTCTAAAATTGTCTGCGCATGCGGGGTAAACGTGACATAGACATTAACACCAGATTTATAAGTACATATTAGTATTTATCCAAGAGATAGCAACTTATGTAATACCAAATTCAACGTCCCGTTCATGAATCTTTATCCACTACTGTCTTTCCGTACTAGAAAACTCCAACATACTCTTGCTCAAGTATGTCAAGAACAAACTCTGTTTGACCACAGCCTGTCTGACCACAAATAATGGCACTGTGTGAATATTTAGGATATTTTTGTTTGTGCAAACTAGTATCGTACTTCTTTGAATCTTCCATCTTCGAAATTCTGCCGTTTTCTATTCTTTTTCCACTGCCGTATAATAAATTGTCATCACATGTTCTAAGGTCAAGCCACAAAGCATATGCTTTTGTCAGATAAGTCTCAAGAGAAACATTGGTAAAGTTTAAGTCCCTCGCTACTATTTCTGTCTCTTTGTTTCTTTTTGATGTTAAAGCAAAACATTTGTTGATTTCATCCCAATGTTGATATGCCTTCATGCCCTGACTATACAACTGATTTGGTACTCCCTCTATTGTCATTTCAACCTTTTCAATCTTTGGGTTGTAATAGGTTTCTGCGTTTGTTCTTTCTGGGTCTTCAAACAGCATTAGAATACCTTTCATGCTCTGTGCTGGTACATTAATGTTGATATTCCAAAGGGTTTCAGATTTGTTTGCTGTTATTTTTCTATGTCGCAAGATACGATCATACAAAAATACTATCTTACCATTGACTTGCTGTCTTATTTGTCTGGATAATTCAACATCACTAACCGTATCAAATTCCAAGCAGATATTTTTTATTACACAAGATGCATCAGCATCACTGCTTTTGATAACTTTATTATAATCATTAAACGTTAATTCATATTCTAACCTATCACCAAGCCCCGCTTGATAAAATGGCATATGACTTTCTAACATTTCAAAGTCCAGTGGAATACAAAATCTATTTCCATTAGCTGCTGCTATAGCTTCATCTTTGGTGTCTGAGGAAGCATCTCCCGCACCAATTCTATGTTTTAACATGTTTGATTTACCAATACCTTCGTAAGCTATGTTTACTCGTTCGGTAGGGCTTTTCCATAAATCTACATAACAATGATATATATCACTGTCATCTATTGACATGACTTCATTGCCACTTATTCTTATTGTCATTTTTTTCACAATTGTTCTACCCAGATTCTGGAATAGAGTAGCGTTGGCGTCTGTTCTGCTTTTAAGTTCTATTTCAAAGGCAAGACGAGCAGTACGTGGAACTATCACATCATTAGTACTTAGGTTGGGAAATCTCACAAGCAGTTTCTGGTTTTGGTCTATTGTTGAGGGATTATTAGTTATTACTACACTTGTGCGGATGCCCTTGGCACCATGAGGTTCTCTTAGTTTTCTATGAGGGTTGAGTTTGTTTCCGTAAGCCGACATTGTTTTTATTTTTTAAATATATTTTTTAAAATTAAATAAAATAAACAATGGCTGAAGGAGGATTTGACAATCCTGTGTACGATCCAGATGATTATGATGAATATTATGATGATGATTTACCAATGGTGCCTGATGAGCCGATTCGAAGAAGTTTTTTTAATGAAAGCGATCATCTTGCTGACCTTGGAGGAAGGCTAAAAGAATCCCAACTTGAAGCACACAAAGAAAATCTTGTAAAATCTTTTTATGATGAAATAAAAAAACGATATAAGATGACACCGGACAAAATGCATTATGACCAGTTTAAAGTATCATCTGATGGTAAAACATTATACTGGCGGTTGTTTGGTGATAAAGAAATAAGAATAACTGCCAATCAAGGTTCTTTTACATTTCTTGCTCTTGGTTCTTTGGTAGGTGAATATAACAGGGTTGTTGGCTCTGGGGGAACAATGGCGGTAAGACAATTTTTGAATTTGCCGGAGTATGACAGTAGAACAAAAGTATCACAAAAAGCTCGGCAAGCGTTGCAAGATTTGGAGAGCACAAGAAACGATTTACCAGACGTGGATACTATTCCATTACAAGATTTATCAAATGTTGCGAATGCCACAGCACAGTCAATAGAAAGTGCTCTTCAGCGTCCTGATATTTCAACACAAACAAATATAGACAAGCGTGAAATGGATGGAATAGTAAAAGCAATGACAACTGTCAAGGTAGAACTCACCAATAACGTGGCAAAACTTACACAACTTGACATAACAAGAGAAAAACAAAAGTTAGAACAAGCTAAGACTGATAATGATGAATTCCAGATAAAAAGAATTAGCGATCGCATCAAAGACCTTGAAGATGAGAGAGGTGCAAGAATGGATGTCATTAATGAAAACAGAGAAGCTTTTCGTAACCAAGTAAGTAGGATAAAAGAGACAATAAACAAAATGTTAAACGAGGATACAACTCTTGGTGAGAGGATTAAAACCTTGTTTAGGGAGCAAGGTATTACTATTGTTAGTATCCTGACTGCGTTTGGTATGATTCTTGGGGTGATAATTAATTCTATTATTCCCACATCAAGTGCTGCTCCAACTCCAACTCCAAAATCTGATTCATCAAGTGTAAAAGACTGGATAAAAAAAAACTATTTAACCTTGGTAAACTTCTTGCCAACCTAGCTGGTAAAGCTGCTGCAGCGCTTCCAGGAGTTATTGGTGCAATAGTATCATGGCTTTTATCTGCAACAGGTAATGCTATTAATTGGCTTGGTAACAATCTATGTGCTTTGCTTGTGTTTGTTTCCGGGTTGTTGTATGTGGCTGCCAAAGAGTGGTTTAGTAAATCTCGTAGATAAGTAATGCAGCAAGACCTATTACTATAGTACCAACAATTATAGTTGTTTTGTTATCTTCGTGTTTAATCGCTATTTTTTGTATTTCTGGTGGGTTATGTTCCACAGTTTTATGTATTGATTTATCAAAGTCAGAATGTTCCGGTAAAAATTTCTTTGTTGTGGTGCCTTGAAAAGGTTGAATATTTTTTGGTGGCACTGGTTTTACATTTACATCATTATTCAATCCTAATGCTTGTGCATCGGTTGCTATTACAATTTCATTATTGTAGTCTTGTATTATTCCGATTCTTAATTCCATGTCTCTCGGAGACATATACAATCCACTTCCATAGACAAAATTTACTTTACTTCTTGCATATTTTAGGGTGGTTTCATATCTTGAAATTTGACTGGGCAAGTCGATGGGGCTATTTATTGCGTCCTCTGCATTTGCTAAAAATTGTTTCTGTGCATCAAATGCTGTTCCAGTTCCAAGTATATCTGTTCTTGTTTGTGATTGTGAACCAAGAATTGCCCAGCAGTATGTTCTTATGCTGTCATTGATTCTTTCTACTCCTGCCCTTGTAAATCCAGATGAACAATCTAGTATAAAAGTAGACCAACTATTGTCTGCTTCAGATCCTTGTGCAATGTAATCAATGTGATATGTTTTATCACTCTCATAGACTGTAAAACTCATCGTTTTGTTTTCGTATACAGTATTTATCAAAGGATGATAACCAATATGTGTCCAGTAATTATAAATTGTTCCTAGACCATTATTATAGCTTTGTTTCTGTCTCCAGTCCGAATTTAAGTCAACATTAAACTCCTTGCATATTCTCTCGTATGCGTTTCGGTTATATGTGTTATTAAACGCATTCCAATTTGAGTCTTGCGGCATTGCTACACTCATCTCAAATAATATTCTTCTGACTTGGTAATAGACATGAAATCGAAATAATGAACCAACCAAGGCATCAGCTTTTAGATGATTGTTAAAATCAATACCACATCCAGTTGTCGCACACCAAATAGCAAAGTTTAACTGATTCTGCCAAAATAACATCCAATCTGTTCCCCAGCGTTGGACTATAGCATCTGATTTGACGAATGAAAGTTTGTATTTTTCAAAAACATTGGAAAATGATGCTTTAAAGCCTTTACCGTCTGATGTAATAACTATGTTTTGATTTATTATATCTATCACTTTCTTGCTAAAAGTATTTGAATAGTGAGCATCTGGGTTATATTTGAATTCTTTAGAAATCATTTTTATTTGTGTTTTTATATATATATATTAAAAAAAATGTTTCATACAATTTCAAACATAGAGAACTCTATTAATTTACAACAGTATATCGATAATAGAGATGGAACTAAGCGCGTTGGATTAAAAAGTTTTACATACACCATCGGTTGGTATAATATTATTCATGAACCCGCAAAGACAAGAAACCCAGACAAAATAGAACATTTTCCAGGTGGACTCTATAACTTTCAAGACTTGGTAGAAAATTTTAAAAAGCTAAATGAAAATATTATCCTGGACAGTATTGTCCAAATTGGTGCAACCATATACATACGTCAATAGAGACACGAATGTCAAGCGGTCTTTCAAAAATGCTGGGATTCAAAGACAGAAAATGGTTGACAGTTACTAATATAAGAGATTACCCAATTAATTTAGCTCCTTATAAACAGCTATATGTTCATCTGGAACAAGTTAATACGAGTAGTAATTATTTCAATGGTGCACCAAGCACTATTATAGGTGTTGTACCTGTAGTAAATAAGCAGTTTGGAGATATAGTATATACAAGTTTTTATCCTGAATATCACTGTCTTATGAATGGTGCAATTACTGAATTGAAAATAAAAGTCAGAGATGAGTATGGCTACAAAATAGATAATCACGGTTTGCCTATGAGTTGTGTTTTAGAAATTATTTAAAAAATATATTTTTATAAAAACGGATTATGGGAATAGGTTTAGCATGTGAACGATTAGTTGGTGACGTAACTGTAATAGTTTCTGTCAATGGTGTTGAACAACAAAATTATGGTATAACGCTTCACATCATTCCACGCAATCATGATAACTTTGATAAACCTTTAGAAATTGGCGCTGGTTCTGTTGTTAACTTTGTATGCAAGATAGCCAACGCTACAGCTGTAAATACGGTGGCATCATTATTTATTGAATTAATTTAATTTTTTATTTATTAATAAAAAATGAAGCAACCAACAGCACCAAGTATATATCCTGAGTTGCCAGTGGAAGACGGACAAAATTATAGATTACAAAAAATTTCAGAAATTGAAAAAAAGTTAATTACAGAACGAGATATACGTCAGTCACTTTATAAAAAATATAAACGTGGTATTAATATTACAGATGGAATTGACACTACCTTGATATTTGCAGGTGTTATTATGGCTGGGATTGGATTTGTTGTTCCAGTTTTGTTACCTTTAGAAATAGCAGCAATAGTATGTGGAGCTACAGGTGTTTGTATTAATTTTATCAGACGCAAGCTTAATGCAAAGCTCAAAAACATCATGAAATAAAAACTTTGGCAGAGGCTAAGTTGAATAGCATAAAGCAGTTAATATCAAAAGCGTTGAGTGATGCACAAATATCTGATCAAGAGTTTAAGTTGATTTTGGATGAGTTAGATAAATATTATAGTTTAAAACAGGACACTAAACAAAAAAAAACTGAAATAAGTGAAGTTCAAAAAAAGGAACTAGTAGAGCAGGGAAGAAAGGAAGCAATGGCAACCTTACAAAAAAGTCTAAAAAGTGTGTGATTTATTGTTTTAGTAGTGTGTTTGAGTATGATCCACCACCTTTGTATTCAAGGTCAGAAATTTTTTAATTGAATGTAATTTTGATAACAAATCGACAAATTTGTTTTGTATTAAAAAAAACATTTTATAATTTTGATAACTATAAAAAAAATTAAACTTGCAATCTTCACTACCCCTATTTTAAAAAAGTTTTAATAAATCAAGTAAAATCACCATTTCATGGTGATTTATTATATATATGTATTTTGGGCGTTTTCTGTTGTAATTTGAGGCGAAACGGAGTGAGACGAAAATTACAACAGAACGCCCAAAATACATATATATATAGGCAAGCCATGGAACGAATATTGTTAGAGTTGCGTAGGTTGTAGGAAACAGTTTCGTTTATATTATCAGGGACAAGAGCCATCAATGGAATGAGTGCAATGTCATGAGTCATTTTATCAAATAAGATAAGTTTATGTTTCTTGCGTCTTGATGTCAATGGCTCCCTGCCAATTTCATTTTAAATTGATGCTAGTGAATCTAATTTTGTACAGCCTGAAGCTATTCGTGCTGCTTCGGTTTGTATTTTTTCTATGTCTTGCGCTTCATATTTTGTGCAGTTGTCCCATACTACGTCTGCATTTTCTAAGATAGGTCTAATGAATGTTGTATATATTATCTCAAGTGTTGGGTTGGCAATAGGGCTACCGCCTTGGAACGGTAAGAGGCAAAAAAGGCAAAAAAAGGCCGCTGGAGTTTAAACCCGGTTTTAGGGTGCACCAAACCTCAGACTTACCCTACTTCATCCCAGTTAAACGGGACAGTGTAAATAAAAAATCCCCGCCATGAACTATTCTCTAACCAACAAGGCAGCATTAATAGGCAATATAAGTAAAACACAAAGATGCTCGTGTATATATAAATACAAAAACACAATAGCCAAGAAAGACACAATGAAGGTACTCGATGACTTGGCGGAAGCCAGAGCAACAAGAGAATAAACCATTGAGGGCACGACAAGACAAGACCGCAGACAAACATCAAACGTCACCGTCCTTTTGGGTTTTAGGTAGACGTCATCATAGGGTCCACAGCCTGTCCGGTCATCGTACAATTAAAGAGGAAAGCATAGTGGCGAACTGTAAATAGGTCCACCACCAAGCATGCAGTACGTTGCAGAATGATAGGGTCATAATTCCTTTTGATAAACCTTTTAACAAGTTTAACAAAGATAGTATGAAAGTGATCACGACCAAGAATCTTACGAAGTTTGTAAATCACATCACCATAGAAGTCAAGTTGTTACCTATATTTGCTAATTATTTCATCATTTTCAATCGAGAGATGTAAATCAAGAAAAGAAGCGTTAGTATCAGCAATATTAGCTTTGTTAAATTGAAGTTCTTTAGGGTCTAAGCCAATACAATCTTCAATGTGTTTTAAAGCAGCAACTGGGGAGATGGATGGCCTATATAACGTGCCAAAAAGAAGCTTCTTGTTAAAGCTGTACAGTCCCTATTTTAACTGGTAATAACTCATGAATATGAATGAGTCACGTGTGAAGTAGTTTCAAATCGACGAACACCCCAAAATTCGGTATATAAGGAGAAATCGATACGTAAAATTTCACATTTTTATTTAGCCTCCGTACAGGTAACATCGATAAATATACGGCTCCAGAATATATGTGATAAAAAATAGTTGCCCGGAATGGGATTTGAACCACAGCCTTGCACTTGTAAGATTTGAAAGATCTACGCCGAACCTCTAGACCACTGCTATTTACTGGTATTTTGTAGCATTTTTAACACTAAATAGGCATTACGTAATAACAGGAGCGCGCACACAAACTCATCAAGCGCTAAATAACAAGTCGAGATATGGTTGATTTGAGGCGAAGTATTAGTTTCATATTGATACGATACAGTATTACACCAGGCAATGTTACACGTGCGACAATATGGACTGCATATTTATTGATCCATCTTTAGTTGCGTTCAAATATATGTTAAGTTATTTTGCCTCATAATATATGGTAGTTAGTATACCATTTTCTCAAGTAGCGTTGTAGTACAGTGGATACAGCACCGGACTTGAAATCAGAAGGTCGTGTGTTCGAGCCCCGAAAGAAGCTAACTTTTTTTTTCTGTAAAAATTACTGTTACCTGTGTATAGGTATGATGTGCACTGGTCGATGTATATACAGTAAATGATTTCTTGGCGCTATATTTGCTCGCTTAAATACCCGATTTCGACATGAACTGGTGAACATGAAGTTACAAATAAAGACACGCCTACAAAGAAGAAATCGATTGATATAGGGACTCTGTAGCTTTAAGTATATGTATTTCAAGCCATATATTCTCGACATCGATGACTTCGAGGTCATTTCTTCTTTTTGAGTATAATTTATCACTAACATAAACATGGATTCCACCTTATGTGTCACCCGGCCTATCTTGGTGGAACGGTATATCAAAATTTTGAAAACGTCTTCGTTAGCCGTAGTATTAGATAGCCAAGTTTCAGTAAATGACATAATATCAAAATGAGAATGTTCCGCAGATAGGGTGTACTTTTTGTTAGCGAAACTCTGCACGTTATAATGAACAATCGATAAGTGATTGTTGCCTGATAGGTAGTTTAAATGATCAAAGATTTGAAATGCAGTTTCAGGTCTTGGGTTCGGTTTGACGTCGCCATGTATCATCAAGGGCATTGCTAACCATGTAACCAATTCGAAGATAGTAAAATATTTTAGCCCTTTAGATTTGGTATGTATGTGTATTTGGCATATCAATACTCGTTATGTTAATCCAATAACAAAATACATTGTAATGAGTGAGTGACAAACGCGAAACCAACAAAAATAAAGGAGGCAAGGACCAACTCTTGAGTGAAAGGAATAAAAAAGCTTGAAGGAAGAAGACAATAAAACGTGTTACCAAATCTTTGTAATTGTTCATTGCTCGAACTATTACACTGGTGTTAGGGAGTAGTGGGATTTACATATTTAACAATATTCGTGACGTTTTATATACTGAAAGGAAAAAGAAACGCATAATGGGTAATTTCCGCTATATATTGTTTAATATGCTACTGCTAATCAAATGGTACAGGGCGACATTAGCCCTGTCCTTTCGGAAGAAGGTTTAAACAGCACCGAATACACCAATGGTTACCCTTTAAAGTTTCATTATCAACAGTATGTGCATTTGGCTCAAGCAGGTGAGCAAACTTAGGCTTTAAATGTTGCAATCTCTTACCATTCTATACAATACTGAAATGGCTTGACTTTTTCAAGCGAAACTTCAACATTCATGAATTTCGTTTAACAAAGTACACTTTGATTAAAAAGTCTACTACATGTCCTTTCTGTAATTAGTTGTAGCCCCTTTTTGTACAAAAGATGTTGAGATATATCTTGAATATTACGTGGAATTAGGTGTTTATAAAAGTGTAGTATTGGCACTTTTTTGATTGTGAGTTTCTTTTTCCTTTCAGTATATATAGCAATTACGAGACGCACCAGTGGTGGTTATTTGAAACTTTTACCTCAGCAATCAAAATTGGGGAGTAACTTTTGTAGAAATCATGGCAGAGTTAATTTGCTTGTAGCACAGATTCTGCACGTACATGCAAGTTTTTAAATGAGATAATAATAATAACTACATTATAATTTTTGCCAGAAGGCTGAGAGGGCATAGTGGGGTCGTTCTGGTAGAATACGTGTTAAATCATGGTTATGTAGTTAATAAGGTCAAGCGTGCCAAGTTTGAAGTTTTCGGACAATTGCCTTTTGGAATAAGATACTAAATTTAAAAATTAAGAAAATGTCAAAGAGGGTAATCCTGGTATAATGTCTGACACACATGGTTATGAATTGTGCTGTTATATTATCACAACAAATGTTATATTATTCTCCACTTTTACAACATCAACAATATTATATCATCAATTATATCATCAATTGATAATACCCCTAGAGTAGCATAACTATAAATTATTATTATGATCACTTATAATAAGATTAACATACAGTTCTAGACAGATTCACATCTGGTGATACTGGAGTAACATATGTACGTTGTAATTGTGGTCAAATAATTAATTGTAGGTTTATCATACAGTTCTACAACAACAACAACAACAATAACTTTTATTTCTCAGATCAAAATATATGATGTATGAGAAAGGAGGAGTCACGCAGGACTCGTGGTGAGAATTTCACAATATAATTTAATAATATTAATGATAATAAATAAAGTCAGCTAAAGGGTAGATTAAGGAGGAAAGAACGGATTTATTTATTAATTCAGACGATCGTAGATCTAAGTAATAAATAAAGACATAAGGAAGTAAACATACAGCGAGCTGGCAAGCAATCAAGCATGTGAGAGAGAGAGAGAGAGAGAGAGAGAGAGAGAGAGAGAGAGAGCAAACAACAACAACAACAATATAAACAATTTCAATATTCGATACATGGTCAACAGCTATATGAACATTAAACTAGTAATTACTGTGAAACGATATTGCCCAATAATATTGCTCAATAATCACAGCTACGCATGCTATTATAATCGCCACAAAAGTCGGTCACAGGCCACATGATTACATTGGGACACATACATGTAAAGGTCGTCTGTGTTCAAACACGAGACTTACTACATACGCGATAACGCGCAGTGAGGGGGACCAGGTGTATCACGCATTCAGTGTGTTGTAAGCCACAAGCATGGTATCGACAATTGTTTATTAATTGTGTGTTTACCTATAGTGACGAGTGTGTAGAAGTCTGTCACAGCACGGAGTCTAAACATTATTCTCAAACATCCTATCAACATAGCGTATCATCTAAAACACTAGAGTAACATAGTGTGATCAGTGATGTTAGAACTATTATACATAGGTTTGTTATATATATTGTCATACAGTTCTAAACATTATTCTCAAACATCATATCAACATACCGTATCAACTAATATGAAAAAGGCACAGCCTAAATGGGTAATTATCAAGTCTTGAGTAATAAACTTAAAATTTCGAACTGTGAGTATACTGCACTCATCCTCCTTTTACATGTAAACAAATATCGAGATTCACTAGCCTAATAAATTGGCTCCTATGCATTTTTTTAAATTCTATGATCTAGATAACTTCATAGATCTACATATTACTCTAGATTCGAAACATGTCGTAAATCCAATTTATCCGCCGAATAATAATTTATTGCGCATACAGGTAAGGTTTTTTTGCGCATGCGAGTTGCGCTAAGTTACGCACCGTCTTACGAATTGATCAAATCTAAGAAAACCTAGTATACATATCGTTTTTAATTTATTTGTTTTGGGAAAAGTGTTTAAGATAGCTGGCTATTTCAAAGACGAGTTGAAAGACAATTCTGTTTTCTATACAGTGATTTTGTTTTAGCTTTACTAAAAACGAACTAAATAACAAAAAAATACGTTCGTTTGATGTGAAACTGCGTGACTCGGCAAATTAAAAAAAAAAATCTAATTTATACATATCGTTGCTGATTTGTTTATTTTGGGAACAGTTTTTCAGTTAGATGGCTAATTCAAAGACACGTTAATAGCTACTTCCTTTTTCTATAAAGTGATGTCAGTGTTAGCTTTACTGAAAACTAACTAAATAACAAAATATCCGTTCGTTATCGTAATAATTCGAAACTGCGACAGTGACGTGACACGGCAAATTGTTATATATATATATATATAGGGAGAAATATTTGTGAACTACCAAGGACAGACAACCTTCGGACGAACTACGGCAGGGTGCCTAGCTATGACGAGATACACAGAAATCAAGTGTATGCATTCACTCCTTATAAAAGGTAGCTGCAACACACGTTGATGAACTGTATCTCTACATCATAACACACTCGTTTGGAGGCACAATTAAGGACTATTGGTCAGCCATCTTTGAAAAAAAATCCAAAATGGATGGGATATGATTAATTGAAATTTTCATCCAAATGCATATTATAAACGCTGAACATTGTCAATGATATAATATATGACATTAATGCAACACTGTTGATGTGAACATAATATCAGAAACAATATTTATTCGGCAGAAATAGTGCCCTTTATATTCGAAAAGTTTGACGCAAGTTTACTCTAAGATGTTTTGTTTTTTATGTTAAATACATTTGTCCATAGAATTGTCCAGTTATCTGAAAATGGCACACGAGACATCATTTCTAAAGTAAGCCATGTTATCACATCATCCAAAATTCGAAGTACACCATTGTTAAAAATGAAGATTTTATTTATACGCCATGTGCCTCCAACACACGCACATGATACACATGAAAAGCATGCAGGTGAATTGTAAATTGAAACATGCTGTATGGTGAAACATACGGATAAACAGGTAATTTGATCCTATTCATATGTTTTTATCTAGTGTGTGCTGTTTTAATAGGAATATAATAATAAAGTACTCTTGTGTTGCCATGTTTCTATTCACAACAGTCACTCAGTTGTGTTTAATACATCCAAAAATATAGTTGCCATTTATAATAGTTTGATAATTAAAACCCGTCAGTGCCACCATACTATAGCATTGAGATTATTTTGAAAGTACATGCCATTGAAAAAATAGCTTCTTTTTGTTTACAATGATTGACTTTGAAATGTGGATGATGTGATAACATGGCATATTTAATTTAGAAATGATGTCTCGTGTGCCATTTTTAGATAAATGGACAATTCTATGGATAAATTTATTTAACATAAAAAACAAAACATCTTAGAGTAAACTTGCGTCAAACTTTTCGAATATATAGGGCACTATTTCTGCCAAATAAATATTGTTTCCGATATTATGTTCACATCAATAGTGTTGCATTAATGTCATTTATTATATCATTGACAATGTTCATGCCTATAATATGCATTTGGATGAAAATTTCAATTAATCATACCCCATCCATTTTGGATTTTTTTTTCAAAGATGGCTGACCAATAGTCCTTAACATATAGACGCATACATACATACAATTATGGCTCATATGCGTGGGCCACATTTAAGCATTCAACCACACACAGATTTATTGAGACAGTGACAATGAAAGGTGCCAGATCTTGGGGATACTGTGAATTCCGTAAATATAATAAAGGGAGAGAATTTGAACTCACTACGGCAACTTTCGAAATTGGGATCTCGTAAGAGGTTCACGTTCACAAGGCAGAATTATATATAGGGAGAAATATTTGTGAACTACCAAGGACAGACAACCTTCGGACGAACTACGGCAGGGCGCCTAGCTATGACGAGATACACAGAAATCAAGCGTATGCATTCACTCCTTCTAAAAGGTAGCTGCAACACACGTTGATGAACTGTATCTCTACATCATAACACACTCGTCTGGAGGCACAATTAACATATAGACGCATACATACATACAATTATAGCTCATATGAGTGGGCCACATTTAAGCATTCACCCACACACAGCTATTTTGAAACAGTGACAATTCAAGGTGCCGGATCTTTGGGATACTGTGAATTCAGTAAATATAATAAAGGGAGAGAATTTGAACTCACTATGGCAACTTTCGAAACTGGGATCTCGTAAGAGATTCACGTTCACAAGGCAGAATTATATTTAGGGAGAACTATTTGTGAACTACCAAGGACAGACAACCTTCGGACGAACTACGGCAGGGCGCCTAGCTATGACGAGATACACAGAAATCAAGCGTATGCATTCACTCCTTCTAAAACTTAGCTGCAACACACGTTGATGAACTGTATCTCTACATCATAACACACTCGTCTGGAGGCACAATTAACATATAGACGCATACATACATACAATTATAGCTCATATGAGTGGGCCACATTTATGCATTCAACCACACACAGCTATATTGAGCCAGTGACAATGAAAGGTGTCGGATCTTGGGGATACTGTGAATTCAGTAAATATAATAAAGGAAGAGAATTTGAACTCACTACGGCAACTTTCAAAATTGGGATCTCGTAAGAGATTCACGTTCACAAGGCAGAATTATATATAGGGAGAAATATTTGTGAACTACCAAAGACAGACAACCTTCGGACGAACTACGAAAGGGCGCCTAGCTATGACGAGATACACAGAAATCAAGCGTATGCATTCACTCCTTCTAAAGGGTAGCTGCAACACACGTTGATGAACGGTATCTCTACATCATAACACACTCGTCTGGAGGCACAATTAACATATAGACGCATACATACATACAATTATAGCTCATATGTGTGGGCCACATTTAAGCATTTAATATATATATATATATATATATATATATTCTATTCCGATCGTTGCTGATTTGTTTCTTTTGGGAAAAGTATTTAAGCTAGCTGACCAAATCAAATACGAGCTGAGAGATTATTCTTTATTTTATAAAATGATTTCTGTTTCAACTTTAATAAACGAAATAAATAAGATGACCGTATGTGAAACTGTGACAATGATCATGTGACTCGGCAAATTGTACATATACATGTATAATGATACATGTAAGTACATAAGTTAACATTAGGTAACTCGACTTGATTTTGGCTTCAGTTGTATTAATCTTGTTATGTTCAATCACAGATGTGTTAGGTATGTCATGTATGTGGTTCAATATAAACAGGATATTCATTTAGTGGTAGATTGTTCCATATTGCACGCCTGCCCTTCTAATGCACACCGTTCGATACCGAATATACAGTACGGTCGACGTGTCTCTCTCCGCATTTGTATTTTGATACAATTCAGTTTTGTCACCATGTGTGCCAATAAACAGGATGTAATAATCGGTGGAATGCTTTCCTTTTTTGTTATTACACCCTTCCACGCCTAAGTCAGACGTGTCATACCGAATATACAAGGTGGTCGTGCGCGGTATTTCGGCATATTGTCCCCTTAACAATCCTTAGAAGGGCGGTAACAAATATTATTCAAAGGGTTGTCTTGTGGTTCAAATAACATAATGTTGGTGATCGATATAATATTTCTGTTTTATGCACGCAAGTACCCAAAAGTCAAACGTGTCATACCGAATACACAGGTATCGCGTCGTTCACATAATTATAAAACACGTACATCATAACTGAATTTACACAATAATGGCAATACAAAGAAATAATTGATTTGAATATAGTACCGTTAATAAAACAGTAGGTTGACTTCTTAAAATGTGTATACATTGTTATGAAAAATACTCGAGATTTGTTTTTAATGAATTTTCAATCAATTCTGCGTAATTTGAGAACAAAACAAAGGCTATACAGAAATCCAAGGCCATCAATCAGATCTTCACAATAATGACAATACAAAGGAATACTTTTTTTGAATATCGAAACATAAATGGAAAATACTCGAGATTTGCTTTTATTGTGTTTTTAAACTAATTTCAACTGCGTAATTTGAGAACAAAACAAAGACTATACAGAAATCCAAGGACATCAACCAAATCTACACAATATTGGCATTAAGAAGGAATAACTATTTTGAATATCGTACCGTAAATGAAAGAGGAGTTAATTTCTAGAAATGTACATTCAAGCCGAAAACTGAAGAAAAAGAAAATCAAGACAGCTATCGAGTGTATTTTCGCCGTTAAAATCCAAGTTATTTTATGAATTCCATAATGTTTTCAATAAATTAAAAGCAATACATGCATATTTAAATAACTTAGGTCGATATTTAAAATAGATCGCGTAGTAGTATGTTAATAATTCAGTTTTATGTCAGCATCAACTCATTTCAGGATAATCGATCGCGTCAAAAATGGCCACCGCGCACCTGGTACCCTGTTGTTTACCGCAGAGTAATCAGGGAACCAGCTTATTCGCCATTCGGCAGATACATCGAGAATTAACAAGGGGCGTCTAGGCAATTTCAAATACAGGGTACCTGTATATCCAGGATTAAATCCAGATACACGGATGAAATATCAATAAAAAGAAAACTGAATGAGGTCACAATAAAAAAATGCTAGATTCTCATCCCCTCCCTCCCCGAGTTGCCACAAATTTCTTTAAAATGACAGAATTTTTTTATTAAAACTGATAAAAAATAAAATTTCACACCCTGCCCCAAATTGTATCCCGCCCCCAAACCCCACCCCCACACTGTTTTTGCCTTTTTTCTGATGATATATGCTGGCTATATAATTTATTATTGTCTGAAAATTCGAATAGTGGAGCTGAGCTGTTCTCCGACAGCTCTTTTTTTATTATAAACTGCGTATTAAATTCTTAGTGGTGGGGGGAAAACAGAACCCAATTCTAATATATATAAATTATATGTATTGTCAAAATTGTTTATGGAAATGCTGGAAAATGGAGCCCAATAAGATTTTTAGTCATTGGTTTATAGTAATCTAAATCAAAGATCCAGAATACTCCTTAAATTAATATTTAATAAGTCCATATTTGATCAGTCCATCAAATAGTTTATAATTATTTATTATTGCAGTGATGAGAAATCTTTTTAAAAGAATCAGGGACTTGAACTCGGATCTTCTGCATAGAAGTCGAGAGCTGTAACCATTAGGCCACGGCATCAAACGCGTGACGTTATTATTAAATAGTATCTATTGTAATGTATTAGTCTGATCTATGACTCCTGATACTCACGCAAGACCTGAATACTGTGAATAGTAGCGTCAATAGTGCTTATTAAACTGCAAAGTCAGTTGAAATTGTTCTTTTTAGGCGTATTTATCGATTATTGGTCGATAATTGGTCACTGGCGAAACAGTTAGTCAGTACTGATATCAATCGGAACTGCCTCGTCGGATTCCGTCACTCGGGATTCCGACTCGGAGAGTACTCGACGCCATTTTGAACTATTTTCAAGAAACGACAACTCTGCAACCTCTTCAATTATAAGATAAACAAAATGGCGACAGCTGGCAAGTTCCGAACATGCGGTACATATTTGTTTGTTTTATCAGGGAGTATTCATAGAGATTCCTGATATAATAATGTATTCATACTAAGGTAAACAATATGGTGATTGCCGTTAAACGTGGGCGCTTCTTAATTTATAAGAGTTTCACCTCTTCTAAGTTCATCTAAAACTAAATAAAGTGCAAGCACATGCCATGGCCCATGGGCATCATGATCATGGTATCAATGATCTGAGTGAGTAGAAGTTTTTATTTACCCTCGCTGTATTGCATAAAGCATTTTAGCGAGCTTTTCTGAAGAAGTTTTCGGCGTGCAGTTGAGTCCAGGGAAGGTTGGTATCACTCGTTCAAAGTAGATTAAAGTTGATAGCAGCAGTAGATTAGAGTTGGTGGCACATCAGTGTAGAAGCCCCTCGTAGGAAGTCTGTAGATGTTTATCAATTCAAAGTAGATTCTGTAGTCAAAGTAAATTACTAAGTCCAATAGTAGATTTTGGCCAATCGGATTGCCTGCAGAATTGTGACTAGGTCAATCCGATTGCCGGCTCGAAATCGTGTAGACCAATCAGGAGGCAGGAGATATTGGGCGCCAAATGTGTCGCAAGTAGGTCGATCCGGCTGCATGAGCTGCCCGTGTTCTGTTGGTGAGAACTTCTCCGTTTCACGCGCTGATCCTGAAGCCGTTATGCAATACAGGATCAGTGAGTATCCCGCAGGGTTTCGCCAACATCGGTATCCATGGTGGGTTAGGATGAGTCCTAGTCGTAGTCCATCGTAGGTGCCTCATGTCGTCAAATGCGGGGACTTGCAGTGACATGGGGTAGCTCGCTGGTACAACGTCAGATTTTCAGTAGAAGCTTCAATCGTCCATCTTTAGGGCCACGTAAAAACAGGATAAAAACATATGTACAACATGTTTGAGGCGACGTCCAAGCCTCCGCGTGGCTCTACACTGTATATAGCGCTATACAGTGCAGGGTGGATGATCCCAGACAGCAGAACGCCTTGCGGAGTCACTTTGTCCCAGACTTCAAACATGTCAAACGCAAGACGTCCTGCCTGTTCGATGGTCGGAACTGGAATGGATGATCTGATCATACGCCCCACCAATATATACAGGGCAGGGTATAGCAGGGGTGTCATTACCTTTATAAGTAAGTGTATTTTTATTGATACTTGTATAAAATACTAGTAAAAGTATTCATAGACATAGTCAGTGACGGTGAAATCACTTGTACAGACGGAATTACGCTGAAAGAGACAGTGACATGGTTTATCACTGCAACTTGATACTAAAAGGGATGTTGAAATAGTTTATTTAGTGGAATTTACACAAAAAGAGACAGTGAAATTATTTATACGTATGGATTTATCCGAAAATTGACAGTGAAGATTCTAAACATGCGGATTTACGCTGAAAGCGACAGTGGCGTTGTTATGTGGATTTACACTGAAGAATCAGCAACGCCATTTATATATGTGGATTTTTTTATATATTTTAGGAACATAACCCATATCGTCGCAAGCGTGTTTTTTTTAAAATTGAGAAAAAATGCAGTAAAACATTCATTTCATAATTCTATCTTTGATACTGTTTACAGTAACTAATGTCAACCCATGGGTATCCGGTCAAATCGTACTTAAGTCAAATCGTACTTAAGTCAAATCACTCTCATTTTGGTCAAATCGTACTCATTGACATTTTGAAATAAGTCAAATCGTACTCATTATTTTATTTCATTAGAAATAATCTAATTGCAGTTGATTATTGATTATATTTTATCATTATATTAATAAAAGAAGTTTCAAGTAATGTTGTAATGCATTTTAAATAATAAAAATACATTAAAATATGGTCCAGGTTTTCTTAAAAAATGAGTACGATTTGACCTGAGTAGGCCTGCGATTTGACTTAAGTACGGATTTCACTACAAATACAAACTTAGATGGTTGTGATTTGTATATGATTTTACATATTGTATGAATTTATACATAATTTTGTCAACACCCGATATATATAACCAGTGACCAAGTTGATTCGATATATGATACAATCTCTCCCAGAGGCCATTACACTGACCTCTGTCAACGTCTAAGAAAGTAGTCTGCGATCACATGATAATTTGTCACATGACCATAGCTAAATATAAAAATGGCGAACAGAACTTCAACACCGTGACACCACCAAATATCGGATGCTGATTGACATGTAAACAATCGAAAGAAACACGACTTATTATCTACATGTTGATATATATTTTAGGTTACTTATTTAATTTACGGTAGATTGTTAAGAGCTATGTGATATTGGAAATCGCTGGTAAACAAAATGCTGTACTGTTACCCTATGGGAACGATTTGGTGGTGCCTAATTTAATGTTTTGAGGCGGAGTGATATTCCAATGTACAAACCTTTATTCTACCGCAATATAATTCTGAGCATAATTTTCTGTATATTTAAAACATTCAAGCCGAAAAAAATTTCTTTTGCATTTCATATAAAGTTAATTCAGAAAAATATTAGTGCCATCAATACATTTTGCATCTCCACCGTTTTTCATCGTTTGACAAGATTCTTGGTATGTGGTGAGACGTCGACAGAGATGTATGGTGTCAGACCAGTCAGGAAGTACTTCCGGATCGTAGGATGCAAAAATAGTTCCTTGAAAGAATCCAAAGTTTCTAGTTTGCATGATTAGTTTCTATTTCATTGTTAAATCTAACCTGAGGTTAAAGTAGTATGTCTGTTGTCATGAATAGTAAATAGTTTACTGTGTTGTTCAGGATTATTTCGTTGGAGAGTATGAGCACAGAGATAAGGTAGAGATGTGGTTTTGACAGATGTTTATTTCAAAATGCGCATAGTGTGAATGAATGACGAGAAATGTTGAACAACTTAATCGGTGTTTTATTCCAGATATTCACGGGTCTGACACCGTATGTGTATGCAAGGAACGACATAAGATAGTGTTACTATCTCATTGCTTTCACTTAATGTATCAAATGTATATGTTTAAAATTGTCATTTTATAAAGTTATAAAAAGAATTCGCAGTAGGCTGTTTCTGTTTAAAATGTATTAATAAACGAAATGAATGTGTGTTCACAAATAATAAGTAAGTAAATATAACTACATTGTTTATTACAGTGACATGTTTACAAGTATCAACATAATATTCAATATCTCATTCCTTGGTTTCTTGGTATTGTATTAGTTCCGTGATCTGAATTAATTAATGGAGTTGTTGTCCTAGACGTTCATTTATATATTAATATGCTAGAAGTAATGTCGTAACTCTTCGTGACAAGGCATATGTTTGCTTTAGTTGTCAGCTAATTTGCATATCTTTATATTCACTGCCAATAGTTGAAGATAACCTCTACATGACTACACACATGATTCAATACATGAGTCATACGATTAGAAATACGTACAAGGCTATTTACTTTTTTGCTCATTACGTCATCTACGAGGGTCATTCAAAAAGTTCTGTCACTAACGCGTTTTAACAAGTATGTGCTCGTTGTGAGTGTTGGTGTTTGATACAACATTAACCAGAGTTTCAATACCATTCCATTGATGGTAAAATAAATGCTGTATCTTTTGTGTGACGAAAGTTATGGAACATTTAATACACACCACTTATACACACTGAGGCATTTTCGTCCTGAGTTTTTTTCAGGTTTGTTATCTGTTACTTTTTGAAATGCCTGTTTTTCTTTAAGTACTTGTCGAAGACCTTTGAAATTTCTCGTACATTACCAGTTATATCTGTGCATTACAAGATTCAGAATTTAAGCATGGTAGATGAAAAGGCATTGTCTTAGAAATTAACATTTTAAGCTAACGTGTAAAATTAATTTAATGATAAATGGACCTTAAATGGAAGGGCAATCTTCTGAAATAGCGTTTTTGGATAATCAATATTTTCTCTAAACATTGTACAAAATTCTATAATAATGTGTTGAATATGAGATTTAAACACTGAAGGACTATGATTTGTAAACAAATATGAAAACATATTAATACTATGAGAATAATTACGACATTTAAAAGATATTATAACATTTCCGTAAACAAAATTAAGAAAATCAGTGTTATTTCTGCTAAAAATGCATTCACTCATATCTGGTTTGCAGCAAGACCTTTCCGAATTCTCGACAATCATTTTCAGGGATTATGGGTGAATAACAACAGATGGCGTACAAGAAAATTTAAAAGCATAGACTTTTTCAAATATTTTTTACAACGTTTTGTAACCAGGACTTTTCAGAGATGCCAGTATCCAAAAGGTGTGGTAGGGGGAGCAGATATAACCAACTTACATTTTGCACTCAACATTGGCTAATTAATCAACAATCAACAATGAAGATTTTTTTTAATATAATTTGTTTCTACTTTCTGCATCATATATATCAACTAATAAAACGTTTTTGATAAAAGTCAAATCGTTATTATTATTTTGGTCAAATCGTACTCATTATGTTGGTCAAATCGTACTCATAAACCGCATGAGAGTGATTTGACCTGCCATGAGTACGATTTGACCGAAAAGTGAGAGTGAATTGACCAAAACAGTACGATTTGACCTGAGTACGATTTGACCAGGAAGCAACCCATGCATTTAAAAGCGTTCTTATATTTTTCTTTTTCATTTTTTTCTTTCTATTGACTATTTTTTTCTAAAATTGATAAGTGAAGTTACTATATATGCAAATTTATCCTGAAATTAACAGAGAAGTCACTGAATTCACCTGAAATTAACACTGAAGTTACTATACTGTATATGCAAATGTTTACCCTGAAATTAACACTGAAGTTAAAATATATATATGTGGTGAATTTACCCTGGAAATATTAAACAGTGAAGTTTTTATATGCAAATTCAACCTGAAATTAACAGTGCAGTTACTATATGTGGATTTACACTGGAAGAGACGGTGACATCATTTATATGTTGATTTACGCTGAAAGAAACTGTGACGTCATTTATATACGTGGATTTACTCTGAAAGAGACGGTGACGTCATTCATTTACGTGGATTTAAGCTGAAAGAGACTATGATGGTTTATATATACTATATGCACCAAATTAATTCTGTTTAAATTGTACAAAACAAATGAACGGGACAGTCATTAATTTTTTTTAATGCTGCCTACAGATACATCGTATGATACGTATCTAGTAGAAGGTTGCAAGCCCTTGTTAAAGCAGAGGAAATTATTTTAGTATTTATAGCAACAGGTTAATTATTTTATATAACCATACCTAGAAGTTACTGGGCCCAAAAAAAATTAAGAAAGGTTACATCTGAATGCTGAGAAGGTTGATTTCCGATTTACTGCATCCGTGGCTTGGATGGTTTGAAACCTCGACTCTCTCACTGCGAGTTGCAATAAATAAGAAAGCGTGTCCTTTCAGATGGGCAGAAGGTATACACTACTATTTCTACCCAGGAAAAAGTGGTGTGCCCCCACCATGGATGATATCTATCATCATATATGGCCTAACATGTGCTAAAAATGACGTAAATCATTCAAACAACCAGCCAACCGATTTACTGAACCATCCGGTTCATGTTGATGACCCTCATCTTACGGATGTTGCCAGCTATCCATCAGATGACTCCCATCAGCCAACTCACATCTAAAATGTTATATTAATTGCATATATAAAATTATTTATTTATTAGGCACATATTTATATTTGTTTATATTATAAGCACAACAAATAGGCGTCAGGGTTGTCATTAGTAGCCAATTGCCGATCAAAATTATCGGTTAAAATGGTGTTATCATCAGTTAGTTTTGCCTTAACTTGTATTTGCAATATGTGACACTGACTTCGTTGATCCCTCGTCAAATTGTTTGGAATTCAAAATGAATCCCTGTTGCCAGGGCTAAATCTAGTTTAACTACTTTGCTGTGAAATTAGAAAATTCAGTTTAATTTTTTAGTTCATTTGCTCTTAGTACAAACATGTACCACTTCTATGGTGTAATCGGTAAACACGTCTATCCTTTTAGGGTAGAAGACCCAGGTTCAATTCCTGGTGGGAGTAAACATTTGTTTGGAAAAAGAGCTGGATTAAGCATTTTTTAAGTATTTCTACATTTTGAATTTAATTCAATGTAATCAAATTCAATTTAAACAATCGAATATCATAAGTTACAGCATGTCTGGAAACGACCACAAGGGAAAGAAGCTATTACAAGACAATGGCCCATTTAGCAATAAAATCTTTCATGAGGCCTTCTTTTCTTCTTTGAAAGCCATTTCCCTCTTTTGGTTTTGCAATAATGAGCCTCTTATAAAATATTTTACCTACTATTGTAATACCTAATATTGTAATGCATTGAATGCTCTTAGAAGACAGTGGCCCAGTTAGTAATATTATCTTCCCTGAGGCCCTCTTTTCAATTCATCATCTTTAAGGCCCTATTATATTACCCTTTGGTCTTAAAATGAAAAACAATGTTATTTTGCTACAATAATAGGTCTTTTTTAAATAATATGTTTACCATATACTATTTACAAAAATCTTCCCTGAGGCCCTCTTTTGTCCATAATCTTCTCTTTTTGCTATGACCTTTGCCCTTTAAATCTTGGTAGCCAAACAGAGACTAACGAGTGGTCGTTTTAATGCAGAATTAAACCTAACATGTGATGTTGACCAGTTTTCAAGACGTTTACACATCCATAAACTCTTCTAACTACATTCTTTTCTTTCACGACTGTTATTATATTTATTATCTCATTTTAACCGGGTGTGTCTTTAATTGAAATGTTGAAAAATAATAGCTCCGTCGTTTCACTGGGTGCTTCAGAGAGCTGAAATCAATTCCAAGAATGGAAGTTTATAACAATTATGTAAATATATATCCCTTTTTAGATATCATACAGTAACTTTTTTCACGTTTAATCTTCATTTTTGTGATCTTTATTTTTTCATATTGACTACTGTTCGCATTTAGGCAAAAAAGAAAAAGAGACAAAAAACCCGGTTTACGTACCCATCCGACAGACCAGGCTAAGGGAAAGTGTCTTGGTCAAGAACCTCAGTGGCGCCACGGAGGATTGAACCCGGGGGCTCCGGTTACAAATTCGCCGCGCTACCGACTGGCCATGCCAGCCCTAAAGAATATTTTTTGTTTCAAAACCCAGTATAAAACCCACATTGTCAATACATACAGACTTCCTTTACACAGATAATTTTAATGTTATAGTATCAACAATAAACACTGTTTCACGCTAAACTGATTTTTTCTCATATTTTGTTTTTGGAAAGAGAACAAAAACAATAACCGGAATAAAATGAGTGTATACTGTCTCATCATTTTATGATTTAAGCCATAGCAGAATTCCATTTTGATAACTGAGTAACACAAAGATGTAATAGACACAAAAGAAGAAAATGCAACCATTTGATTTTTTTGTATGTGAATAAATACAATGTATTAACTAATTCATAAAATACATTCTCCCTTCCTTTTCTAAGTAAGTATAATGGTCCAAATTATGCGGCGGTCCGTCACGTTTAACACGAATAATGGTACAGCGCCAATTTTTAGGGCATATTAAGTGTTCTTAAATGTGGGGCAAGTGTCATTATGGGCAGGGCAAGTGACTTTTGAAAATATTTTCAGAACCCTGAACCCATACTGTGTAATAAATCTGTATATAAATCCATTATCAAAGGACAATGTTTTAGGAATTTTAAAGGATTAATATACACAACTTCCAAAATTATTATTTTTTCTATAAAAAACAACAAGAAGGTTGATTAAGGAAGATCAAGATATAAGCAAGGGTATGTTATTTCTAATTAGTAAGCTAAGCTTTGCATGTCCCAGAATGAAAACATTAAGTTTATTTGCTACAGTTTGATACTGGAAAAATCAACTAAGTAAATTATCTCTATACTCCAGTTCCACAGATAGCAAGGTATTGACTCCACATGGTTTCAAACTTATTCATTTTTAAATTTTTATATGCGATTAGTTTCTCAACTTTGTACAAAGATATTATATACGTTTTAAAAAGGTTAAGCTGTGGAATTTGACGTTGCATCTTGTTTCGATAAATGTAAAGTTTTGCTTGCATGATGATTATGCTCAAAACAGTATTAAAGGGACACATGGCAATCTTAAGTTTTATTCAAACATTAAAATTTGCTCCTCGGTTTAGTTATCCTGCGTCATTTTGACTTTAAAACTGCTTGCATATAATTAAATAAAAAATTAAGATTTCAACTTTCTTCAACATTTTACCCATTTTTTTAATATATTACTGGTGCAATATTATAAAAAGTTAGTAATATGCAAAAATAATTTGCTTTGAACTATTCTAACAATTAATATTAATGATTGAACAAATGCAAGTTAAGAGGAAAACTAACGGGACGCCGTGAGTTTTTAAAAAATCAAGATTGCCATGTGTCCCTTTAAATTTACTATTTCCAAATAAAAATATCTGTTTGACAGTTTCTGTTAAAGTTACGAATGTATTGCATTTTTCTGTAAGATAAGTTTGAAGTTTTGACCAGAATTCTTTTCTGTTCCACAGTTCCAAAACAGATGTTGGATAGTTTCAGGTGTATTTTTGCAAAAGCTGCACATATCGTTATTAATAATATTCATTTTAGATAAAAGGTAATTTGTTCCAAGTATCCTATGGTTGATTCTATATTGAACCAAGGTAACTTAGGATCTTTTGTTATTTTATAAGGTAAGGCATATAATCTTTCAAATTCAAAGTTTGGAACACTAACTACTTCATTTTTCCATTTACTTAATGCTTTGGGATATACATTATTTCTAATCATGATGTTATATATGTTTCGACAGCCTTTCTCATTTTGTAGAATTAAGGATAGTATTAGTGGACGAATAGGGTTTGGCTGTTACAGGCTAGGTGCACAATATTCAGGTTTGCCAAATAATTCCTGACAGCAGTTATATTCAAGAAAATTGGACTGTATATTATAGTGTTCATTCAATTCTATGTATGAATAAAGATTTCCATTTTTGTTTAAAATGTCATTGATTATGTTATTCCTCCTGTAAACCATCTTTTGTAAAACACACTAGAGCCTCCGATTGAAATTTAAACATTTTAAAAATGTTTGATGCTTTTAGAAGCCCTTATAAAATAAATACCTTTGATGTAATCATTGATCACATAGTAATAGTGTTAAATAAACTAGTTTCATATTGTTTATATTATATATATGATATCTGGAATTTTTTCACTAGATGATATATGTATAATATCTATATCTTGCAATAAACTAACCCTCATGTCAAAGGTGTACCCTAATGTCTGTGGATTGGAGAAAAATTATATACTTGCAGACCATATAAGCGTAATTTAACAATATATCAAGTACCATGGACGTCTGTATGGACTTCATGAGTCATATCTTTCTTTGTTTAGAGTTTTATTAATTGATGTACTGATACAATATCAAGTTCATATAAGCATGCAGCTGACATATCACTCTCGACTGACAAAACGGTAAACAATCACTCCCATAATATGATATAATCATAATTACAATGTCTCTTTCTCCTTTCCCTTCAATTCAACCGTAATATTAAAGTATATATTTGGAAAACTCAACAAATGCTTCCAAACTATCAGTCATTATATGGAACGAACTGTTTGGGACCGAACGAACTGTTTGGGGCCGAAACGTCTTGATTTTAACTACACATATTTGGGGATTTATTTTGTTAAACAGTATAATTTATCGGTCATAGCTATAAAATATCAAGAAATTGATAAAAATCACTTTCATATCTGCAATATTTTCATCAATACAACATTATATAAAAGAGCACTATTTTGCGGAGAGCTACAATCGAAAACCGAACCAAATTCATCATTTTGCTTCCAAAAACCATTGAGCGGCACCTAGTACTCTCCGAGCCACTATTACCGAGTACGGAAATTGGCGAAGAGTTCCGATTGTACTGATATATCCTTATCGATTGCGGAAATTAACGAAAAGTTCCGATGGCATTGATCGTACATAGTCGGCCAATTCCGTCATTCTTCGGTGATAGCGAGATATTGCGAATGGCACCTAGACAAGGGACATCGCCGTAGAGGCTCGAAATGAAATTACCGTACCTTTCAGAAGTAGCTACTGGTTTACCGTTCCGTAAGCTTGACTCTCATATACTTCGCCGAAATCGGAAACCAAACGGATATTTTTTTTCAAACTCATAGTATGTGGACAAAAGTTGATACCGTTAAGGGGATTTTCATCCCCTTAAGGGGATTTTCATCCCCTATTACACTAGAGTAACATAGTGTGATTAGTGATGTTAGAACTACTATACAGTTATAGACTAATATCACTTAGTATTGTAAGAGAGACAACTCTTGCATTTTTATACTGTCAAAATCAAGAACATATATTGGAAAAATAAAACTTATGGTAAGAGAAACCACTCCAAATATCCTATCAAACATCTGATAATACCCTTAGTGTAGCATATATATGAATTATAATGCTGATCAAGAATAAATTATCATACAGTTCCATATCATCACATATTTAACTAGTATTATTACCAAGATTTACACGTACTTCATATATGTCAATGCTCATCATTAGTAATACAGTCATCATACAGATCAAGTCACGGTCAGCATCATGTCTCCAAGAGATCAATTTGTTCATATACACTTACTAACCGAATATAAGCGTGTATATTTTTTCTTAATACGAGAGACAACTCTTACATTCTTATTCTGACATAATGAGTACATGTAATTAGAGAGGCAACTCTTTCACTACTATTGTACATGTACAACGTGTTATGATATTATCACCCCTGTTATAGTATCATATCAACACCATCGTTGCAGTGTTACTACTGTTATCCCATGATGAAACTCGGAAGTCCTATTGGTATCATTACTAATACAGCCATTATCATACAGATCTAGTCATGTTTCTCAGCATCATGTCTCCAAGATATACACATACTAACTGAATACCCAACAATTAAGTGTATAGTTTTTTCTTAATACGAAAGACAACTCGTGCATTCCTATTAAGTCAACATGAGTAATAAAGGAGGCAACTATTTGACAACTATTATAATACAGTATTTCACGAAACATCGCAGGGCCGGATGCCATTGCCATTCAGGCCTTCAAAGGTAATAGTCATGACCCGATCGTTGAGCAAAATAGTAAAAAGATATAAAAACAAATCCGGAAAAAAGAGTGTTTGTATATAATTCTGACCATTCCGTTACTATATGCATATACTTACAATAACACTATCTCTTGTTTTTTCCTAACTATTGATGTGGTTATACGATTTAACGACAAAACCGATGGGACATTTAGCTTTCCAGACAGCTATTTTGATAGTATTAAACCAAAGGGAACACGTTATTTAGATTAACGCCTGTCCACATTTCTTTTTATTTGACTTGATACCAATCACTCTTCCAGGTCGCCTCCAAGTGTTTAGCCCCGAGCGGTTCCGGGGGGCCCCCATTTGGTCACGGGGCAAAGAATAGGGTCACTGCAGATCCCTTTGGAGTGGTAGGCAGAGGGGTAGAATCCCCCCAAATTCATGTTCATTTTATCATTTTTTGTTCATGTTCATTAAAGGTCTCCATCATGATCCCTGCATTGTTTCAGGTGCTATCTCGCTCGCATCAAAAGAGCAGTGGCAGAAAAACAATAACGTGGCTCCAGCTTAAATGGAGTTTCTACGATAGAATTTGCAGAAACTCTGCAGTTCAGGGTGAGAAGGTTCTAGGCCCATTTTCCATATCTTATCTCGATGTACATGGAAGATGAGCCTGGCATGTTCATGCCTGTTAGGCGCCATATAAGATTTTTTTTTGTTGGTGCGCCTTAAAACCCCAATTCAATCCAAGTGTTTAATATGTATGCAATGTCTGTTGAATCAAAAGCACAAAACAATATGTGTCGGGAACTCCTGTACTCTGCTTAGGAAAACATTTTGAAAACACGTCTTTGGTTAGTTGCAATGAAATAGTTTGATGATTATGTTGGGAAGTATCCTATATGGATGACTTAAGATTTCAGAGCAGCTACCATCATATTGATTTTAGCAGGAACTTCAGCTAGATTTTATTGGCAATGTTTTTTCTGATGAATGTGCACGATGATCTTATCAGTGGTGTAAGGAAAAACAGCAGTCACTGGTTTCTTCCTGTATAAGAAATCTGTAAACAAATAAATTGAACGCCATCTTGGAATTCGGATATTATTAATTGTATTTCGTTTTGAACAGCATGTCTTGCTAATCTATAGAGTAAGCGTATTATTACAATATTTCTTACAGCTCTAAAGCAGTAGCGATAACAAACTGTTCTCTGCTCTTTTATTCTGTGAATTTAAATGTAGAAATTGGCAATGTGTTGTTAGAGGAGTAGGACCAGCAAATGTTTTATAATGATATAATCGATGTAGAAACATATTATCCTGGAGTCAGCCTTAGCCTAATTAAACTAATGTGTCATTACATTGGTAAATGTCTACATCTCCCGCGTTGAGTGGCGATAACACGTTTCCCATGTTTAGTCTATGTTCCGTCACGGCCATCTCGGATTATTCATTTGTTTGCATATCGGATTTATTTTGCCGTTACCGCCATATCGGATTTCGCAAGTTAAATTTCATTTGAAATAAAATGTTGAAGCGTATTTTGTTATTGAAATAAAAGTCTAATTCATTTATGTCAATGAACAAATCACTTTTGTTTCCGTGGATCAAAACATATGTCAAATGTGTCAAAAGGTCGAATGGTTGCAAACAGTATTATTTCAACGGATATTAGAGTACATTCTCAATTTGTATTCAGTTAGTTATGTATATAACTGTTCTAAAGTATTTGGACAGTGTATAAAAAATAAACTACATTACATAATGTCAAAAGTATGGTACTTTATATGGAGGTCAAATGTCAAATAAGTGATACAAGAAGCACAACAGGTCGGTGCAGACACTCGACTTTCAAGTCCTTGTTTATTTATTGAAAAACTATGTTGAAGAACATACTTTAGCTTAATTGCGTAACAGAATTATTGTACTTGTAAATATAAAAGGGGCCATCACTTTTTTAAAATTAAAGCATCAGTTATAAAACCTGGCTGTATGATGGTGCCTAATGATGCCGGATACATGAGTGAAGATTCAATCCATTTTGTAAAGTAGTTTCGGAGATACAAGCTTACAAATAAACTTTAAAGCTACAGAGTCCCTATATCAATCGATTTCTTCTTTGTAGGCGTGTCTTTATTTGTAACTTCATGTTAACCAGCTCATGTCGAAATCGGGTATTTAAGCGAGCATATATAGCGTAGGAAATCATTTACTGTATATACATCGACCAGGGCACATCGTACCTATACACAGGTAACAGTAATATTTACAGAAAAATAGTTAGTTTCCGTCGGGGCTCTAAAACACGACCTTCTGATTTCAAGTCCGGTGCTCTATCCACTGAACTACAACGCTACTTGAGAAAATAGTATACTAACTACCATTTATTATGAGGCAAAATAACTTAACATATTTGAACGCAACTAAAGATGGATCACTAAATATGTAGTCCATATTGTCGCAAGTGTAAATTAACATTGCCTGGTGTAATACTGTATGTTATCAATATGAAACTAATACTTCGCCTCAAATCAACCAAATCTCGACTTGTTATTTAGCGCTTGATGTTTGTATACGCGCGCTTGTTATTACGTAATGCCTATTTATTGTTAAAACTGCTACACATACCAATAAATAGCAGTAGTCTAGTGGTTCAGCGTACAACTTTCAAAACTTGCAAGTGCAAGGCTGTGGTGCAAATCCCGTTCCGGGCAACTGTTTTTTAATGACATAGATTTTGGGGCCGTATATTTATCGATGTTACCTGTACAGTAGGAACGCCACGGACCTATAACATATCAGTTCTGTTCGCATTTTAACTCCGCGAACATGGACTATTTCTTTGTATTTTACGGACTATTTTACGAATTTTCAATTAAAACAGACGCCATTTTTTTACACCCGAAATTGGGCGCGCTGCGTCGGCGAGCACTACGGGAACCGATGGAGTCTAACAACACGCGTACAGTGTTTCATACCGTAGATAATGTAAAAACTAATACCTTACCGGACGAAATAACGTCCCATTATGTGTCAACACGATGCAGTGTTGGTGACTGACAGGTCACCGTGACATAACTTGACACGTGAAATTGACATGTTGGTCAAATTGGATTTGGGATTACTGTCTGCTGCTAGAGGTCCATGATCAAGGTATTTGTTTTGTCATTAAAATGTGTTTGTTAATAAACAGTACACACCACTTTTAGATCGTACATATTTAGACATTAGCCAAATATAGTGCCTAAAAAAGTGGCGTATACGGTTTAATAGAAAGTTCATATTTTTCGTGTACTCCGATCTTTCCAGTAACTGGATGTACAGTAAACTGTAGAACGTTTCGTGGAATAAAACATTTACTAGTAGAAATGCTATCAATGTCCCCAGCACCCCGCTCCCACCCAAGTACGGTAGATTGGGGTGTGGGGGTAGATGGAACTTGCATACCGAAAACAAGGAGGGGAAAGGAAACTAGAAACCCCCTCCACCCCACCCCCACCCCTCAGATGCATGAATGTAAATTGTTAGCGGTGTCTCTATATCGTTATGTTATTCCCATTTTCTCGCACATTCGTGAATACATAACCCGATACAACTACCATTGAAACAATGTAAACTGCCATAGACATTTGACTGAAATCGGTCAGATTCATATTTATGTACAGTAAAGTTTTGAGGCAAGGAAGTGATTTTGAATTGACATTTATTTACATTTATTACATACTTTCTGTTGCGAAATAAACAACGCAGTTTCGAGAAAGTACACTTCACTTAAAAGCCTTTAAGGAGGTGGAGCTACTACGCTTGCCTCCAATGTGTCTCAAAAGAAATGACTATTCCATGGGCTGGAAATATGCTGTGAAAGTGGAACAATGATTTTAATGGATCTCCAGTTAGGCTACATTATATTTTACATGTATAATGAATGATGAGAGATGTTTTTATTACATTAACCGTGTTATTGAGCACAAGTAGTATCCATGCTTTATTTAATTTAGTTCTTCTTTTATCTTTTCTTTTTTAAATATGTTACATTATGTATAACAAAGGATAAACTATGTCTGTCTGATCATTGACATTGGATTGATGTTGTTTTCAGAAAGGCCTCAAATGTGAATCGTGACCTTGAGCAGCTCTAAGTGAATTGATACTGACGACTTCAGAATATCAAGCCGTATTAAATGCCATTGGATCATATGGAGGTGAGAGCCTTTTAAAAAATTGTTTGCACTTGTGTAGTTCTTTAAATGGAGCTTGTGTTATGCTTGCACGGTGCTGTTCAAAGTTAGAGTAAAAAATGTTTTCAGTGATAATGCAGCGTAATTGTCATATGAGCTCGTGTAAACTACATGTACTGGATACATGCGAAAACAAGTTGTGTTAAAGGTACACTAGGCAGTTTTTATTTGTTTAAAATCTCTGGAGTTCGTTTAATTTTTCTGCATAGTTTGCATTTGTGCATCATAAATATTATTTATTAGAATAGTTCAGAAGAAATTGTTTTACACATTACTTACTGTTGATAATAGTGCACCTATAATATATTTGATAGAATAACGAAGACAAAAATAACTTTTAATGCAAGCAGGTTTAAATTTAAAATGTTACAAGGTTAACAAATAGAGATGCTAATGTTAAAGCTTGATAAATACTTCAGGATTGCCGTGTGTCCCTTTAACATCAACTAATTACAATATGATTATGGTCTATGTGATGGGTCCCCAATTTATTAAAGGGACACAGAGCAAATTTCTAATCTTGTGTCTGTTTTACACATTTTCACATCAGAACAGACCACACATCTACAAAAGTGTCTTCTCAACTGCCCTATTTTATCATGTTTTATTTCTAAAACTAGGGGCATCACCAGGTTTTGAGAGAGAAAATAAATAGTTGTATATTAATGTTTTCTCCCCATGTTGATGTGCCATTTACTCAGTTTTGGTCAAGGGACGTTTATAGCATATCGGCTTTGAATCCAGTGAACACGGATTCAATTCTTACTGGCGCCACTGGGTTACTTCGATGTGTCCTGCTAGCCCCGTTCGTCTGATGGGAACGTAAACCGGATGGTCCTTTTATCGGAGTCTGTCCTACAAGCACGTTAAAGAACCATAGGTATCTAATCGGTAACAAGCGTAGGGCAGGGTTCCTGGATGCCTATGTATATTTCCTCCTCTCTTTGGGGCGGCTCGAAATAACCTAAACAACGTGTTGATGAGGCGTTAAACAATAATTAAATTGTAAACTGTCCCATTCCCCTAAACATGCCCTAGCCCCCCCCCCCCCCCCCCCCCCTCGCAACACCTGATTCAAATTGAATACTCTGCTCGACTTATATTAACTTTTTATCCCCCCCCACCCCCCCCCACCCCCCCCCCCCCCCCACCCTCGCAACACCTGATTCAAATTGAATACTCTGCTCGACTTATATTAACTTTTTATTCTATGTCTTTCTTTTCTTTCAGTCTGCACGTCATGTGGAAGAAGACTCCATGTACACCACTGTCCAGAGTCAATGCTGAAGTTTATGTTCGCTCAATTATTTGCTTAATAAAGTATCCATATGAACTAACATATTGTCTTTATAAGTATGTCTTCCACCACAAAGTGGTAGGTGAGAGAGATTATATTTGGCCTTTCCGTTCGTCCGTCATCAGTATGTGCATATCAAATATTGCAGGTCAAGGGCTCCGTGACCCAATAATGATTATGAAAAACCTTGTCTGCACTGTCCACTTCCCCAGAAGCAAAATTTATGGTTTGAGTGCATTTGGTGAGAGAATGATGCCTTTTGATTTTGAGGTCATTAGGTCAAAGGTCATTGTCACCGTGACATGATAATGTAAAATATTGTTAACTTAAGTCCACTTTCCCTAAAGCAAATCTCATGAATGATTTTGAGGTTAATAGGTCAAAGGTCAATATCACCCAGATATATTCAAACGTCATGGTTTGACTGCCTTTGGTAAGAGTATGATCCCTATTAATATTGAGGTCAATAAATCTGAGGTCAACGCCACAGTGACTTGATCATGAAAAATCGTGTCCGCAATCAAACTCTTTATTACTTTCTGAAGCTAATTTCATAAAACTTCATACTTCCACTGCCTTTCGTGAAATGATAATCCCTGTTTATTTTGAAGTCAGTACTTGAAAGGTCCGTTACCATGAACGGAAAAAGAAAAATATTGCCCACACAGTTTTTCCTCTTACCTAAAGCAAATTTCATGAAACTTCATTGGTGGACAGTGGAAAGAGGATGATCGTTTGATTTTTAGGTAAAAGGTCAAGTCCACTATCCAAGGATAAGCATTTGTTACAACACACATGTTATAATATTAATGGTATAATATATGAATATTTTCTTGCACAATGCTGAATCCGGTAAAACAAGTGGTTTTGTTCACCGATATTGTCGCCTCTGAACCAAACCACTTCTTTTTAATTTACAGGATTCAACAGTGTTTAAGACATATTCCGATCATCCATTTTTTTTTTAAATCATAAATTAAAAAATATATATATTAAAACAAACAAAACATGCTATTTGATTAAAACAGACGTATTCAAATTTTCAAAGTAGCAATATTCGCAGAATATAATAGATTTCAATTGCTGAAAACAAACATGTATTTTTTTTTCAGGAAAAAATAATTCCATGAATATAGTATTTATCATGATTATATATGTTCAGGGAAATGTTTAATATGTCTGTTTTCAAATACTACAGATCGTAACGCACCGCACATGTATATTCAGTATTTACTTTCAATATAGTAGTGAGTATGACTGCGTTCTGGGACCATATAAATATAAAAGAATAATATATATAAATATATATATATAACTATATATGCCCTATAAATATAAACGACCCGCACTTTTTGGTTTCACGCGTACAGTGTTTCACAACACCACACATCTGGCAATTGCTCCATTGACACAATGTCATGTCCACATGTTTCTGTTATGAAATCTTCGAGTCTACACATAATCATGTTTGTTACTGACAGTAGCATGTCTGTTACTCGTCAGTCATTTATTTACTTGGTTAAAGGGACACATGCCAATCTTGCTTTCTTTAAAACTCGAGTCGCCCCCTCAGTTTTAAACGAACAGTTAAAAGAAAATAATTCTTTCTGCCTGTTAAACTAATATTAGTTTCTGATTTCGAAAATTAACTCTGCAACGTATGTTGCCGCCATCATGGTTTCATTTTCCGATATACAGTTGCAACATTGTTAAAATACATTGGCCACTCTGACATAAACCCAAAGCATGTATAGATAAAAAATTAGTGTAAACTATATGGACACATACATTTTAAATATATGTGTTTACATAACGAAATTATTTAATTGTTTTTGTAGCCGGTCGTCTTTCCTTAATGGATATGAATGTTGCCGTCTTTGGGTCGGACGGTCCTGTTACTTAATTAGTACTTGTCTCCGTTTATTGAAATTCTACATATATACAGAAGAGAGATGTATCTATATGATTTCGTTTTTATTCTCGCTTCTAAAATGTTGAAATAAATCGAATTTGATTACAACTGCGCATTCGCAGCTATATACAACTTAATCAATACGGTATGGAGGGTGGTGGGGGTGGGATGAGGGGCGGGGCTGCAGGGATACTACCGTAATGATGTCCTTGAAAAAAACTGTGAACATTCTACTCTAATAATTTATTAAATACAGAACAATGTTGAAATCAATATATCTCTTAAAAAGGATTTCACAATTTCATGGTTTTATATCCCGCGTGTAAATTAACTTCGAAAGGCGATTGTTCATATTTTTGGGGAAAAAAAAGTACTTTTTTCTGATTGACTTTACATTTTGGTTTTTAATAGTCGACATGTCAATGAACACTTTCATGAAAAAAAAATCGTTCTCGCTGTTAAAACTTCATTTTTTTGCATTTTTTTCGGATTCAGAAAATTAACACTGCAACATATATTTTCACCATCCTCATTTCCTTTCCCGACGTACCGTTGCAATTTGGTTTGTTAAAACCTATTCGGAGCACTCAGGCATAAACCAAAAGCATGTATAGATCAGAAGTTTAATCTGGAATGCATACATTTGAAATATATGTATTGAAATAATTCCATTATTTCATTTCTTGTGTACCCGGTCGCGTCTGTAAATGTATATGCGTTATGCCGTCTTTGAGTCCGTGGGTCATGTTAGTTAATTTTGGGGAAAAAAAAGTACTTGTCTCCGATTTCATTAAAATTTTGCATATGGACAGAGGAAAGATTTATCTACGCGTACATGCATTTGTTTTTATTCTCGCTTCTAAAATGACGAAATAAATCGATTTTGATTTAAAAGCGCATTGTTGGCAATTTAAACCTAAAAACAACCTAAATTCATCCCTTTGAAAAATACCTTTAACTATTAATGGGAATTACACGAAGTGTACACCAATTATGTTCGACCAATGTAGTTTGTGAATATTATTACTTTAACAACGATCTGTGATTGTGTTTTGTCATAATCACAGTTTATAGATAAGAGGTGTATAAATCTGACCAGTGAAAATTTTCCCAATAATGTCATTTTGTTATCGATTTTATCACGTGACCTTGTTTGATAAATATTCATACGCCATAGGGCTGGCGTTCCTACTGGTACGGAGCTGAAATAAAATGTTAAATTTTACGCATCGATTTCTCCTTATACACCGACTTTTGGGGTGTTCGTCGATTTGAAAGTACTTCACACGAGACTCATTCATATTCATGAGTTATTACCAGTTAAAATAGGGCGTGTACAGCTTTAACAAAACTTTCTAAGAACAAATGGGGCCATACTTTTATGAAACAAAAGCATGAGTTATGATGTCTAATGATGTCGAATGCATGTGTGAAGTTGCAATCCATTATGTAAAGTAATTTCAGAAATACAAGCTATATACACACTTTAATCAAATTTTCTAAGAATAAAACGGGCCATAATTTTGTTAAAATAAAAGTATGAGCTATAGAACATTGCGTTATGATGTTATATAATGTACCGAATGCATTTGTGAAGTTTCAATCCATTGTGTAAAGTAGTTCCAGAGATACAAGCTTACCACTTTAACCAATGTTTTATAAGTATAATAGGGGCCGTACTTGTGTTAAAATAAAAGTATGAGCTATAGAACGAACCTGACTGTATGATGTTGTCGAATGATGTGAAGATTCAATCCATTATGTAAAGTAGTTCTGAAGATTCAAGCTTGCATACAATCTTAGACCGGGACGCAGACGCAGACGATGACGCAGACGACGATCAAGTGATGACAATAGCTCTTTATTTGTCTTCGAAAAAGTCGAGCTAAAAATCTGTATTCTGTAGTTTTATAAGCATAATGAATGATACGAGATTTTTAGAGATTAAAATAACATTAAATATAATGTAAATTGGCATGTTTAGCAAAATACTGATACATATGGAATGGAATTGCTCTCTGGGCAGTGGCGTTATTGATTATATGATTTCAAGTGAGGTACTCTTAAATATTTTTTTATACACGAAAGTACATGGTTTCAATAAATCGTTGTCCAATCGTTGCTTGCTATCTTGTATCCTATCCGTAAATTTTAAGGAGATTTATGATAAAACTTAGTTATACCCTCTTCCAAAAGATATGTTTGGAATTCCCAGTTTGTTGCAGTATTTCAACAAAAATTGAATTCAGATTCAATAATTCATGAGCATTCATGGATAATAGCTTTAATGATACGTCAGATGCAATATCAAGTTTCAATGTAATAGCTTTAATGATTCGTCTGATGCAGTGTCAAGCTTCAATGTAATAGCTTTAATGATACGTATGATGCAGTGTCAAGCTTCAATGTAATAGCTTTAATGATACGTATGATGCAGTGTCAAGCTTCAATGTAATAGCTTTAATGATACGTCAGATGCAGTGTCAAGCTTCAATATAATAGCTTTAATGATACGTCTGATGCAGTGTCAGGCTTCAATGTAATAGCTTTAATGATACGTCTGATGCAGTGTCAAGCTTCATTGTAATAGCTTTAATGATTCGTCTGATGCAGTGTCAGGCTTCAATGTAATAGCTTTAATGATACGTCTGATGCAGTGTCAAGCTTCAATGTAATAGCTTTAATGATACGTCTGATGCAGTGTCAAGCTTCAATGTAATAGCTGTAATGATACGTCTGATGCAGTGTCAAGCTTCAATGTAATAGCTTTAATGATACGTCAGATGCAGTGTCAAACTTCAATGTAATAGCTTTAATGATTCGTCTGATGCAGTGTCAAGCTTCAATATAATAGCTTTAATGATACGTCAGATGCAGTGTCAAGCTTCAATGTAATAGCTTTAATGATTCGTCTGATGCAGTGTCAAGCTTCAATGATATGCTTAATGATGTTGCTTCTGCAACATTAACATGTAAACTTAAGAAGGCAAAAGATAAATAGAGGATATTTGTTGTTTTGTCGTGAATAACAAATTTTTAATCTCGAAGTGAGAAAACTTTATATTTTTACGAATGCAAAGCATTAGTGAAAATATAAAGTTTTCTCACTTCGAGATGAAATAAAATATGTTATTCACGACAAAACAACAACTTTTCTTTTTATTTTATGATTTTACAAACAATTTATAGGGAAACTACGTTAGAACAACACCGGAGGCATTTCAATAACTAAGCCGCTTTACACAGTGTTTGCCCTACTACAAAAACTAGGACATAGTCCGGCAGATAAATGCCCTTTTTGGACATAACTTGGAATTTGCGTCCATACAACCGCTGTTGCTTTTTTTGCATCTACGGACCATATATTATATGGATCTGAATGACGTCACTCTGTCATTATTGAGCATTTTGCAAAATTCAAGATGGCGTCCAACATGGCCGCCAATAATTGTTGAAATCAAGAGTTTTGGCTCATAAAGGGTTAGGCAATAAGTACAAATCAAACTAGTATTATGTTTTATTTCTTAATTCACATAAATCTGTATTAATACTCATACTTCAATGATATTTCTTCAGCAGTTATTCCAAAACTGCGATATAAATGATAAGATATATCTACCAAATGATCTATTTTGATACATATATTAACATAAGAATTTAACTGACATAACTGGAGCAAATCAAATAAAGCATATTCATATATTCCCATTACCTTTCATTTAAAATGCAACATTATCCTATTTGAAGAATCAATATTTGTGCCCCCTAAACTATACCCCCTCCACCCCACCCACACACATTATGCCCCCTAACCCATCCCAATACGGAATATATGGACCTGGTGTCAAAAATATAATCCCGATTGATATTTTGTGCATCTTTCATTACCTAGTGCATATGCGAAGTCTTATTTCCAAATATTTAAAATAAACTTTCCTGTATTTAAATTTTCATTTAAAGGGGAAACAGCGTGACGAACGAACAGACGGACGCAGACATTTCCATCGCACAGCATGTGGATACTAAAATTGATAGTTTGATGTCATTGGAAGAGCAGAAAATGAATATTTTAGGATGGATGTATGTGATAGTACACTGTACTATGTTATGTACTATTAACGCTTTGGATTCAAGTCATAGAACAACTCAAGACATTTAACACATGTCAATTTCACGCTTTGTCCTACATCTTAACTTTGGATTTTGTTCTGAGTTTATGTCACTGGTATTGTCTTCGTCTGCTCATTCGTGCAGTTAATGCTATCTTGGCATGCACAAAATATGGTGCAGGAACGCCTGCCTGATTACATCTGCATCTCATAGAACCACATGGATCTTCACTCTCGCATGGACATTTCATGAGCATCAAGACATCTGGAGGTGCAATCTCAACATTACTTGGCACCATACTAGGGACAAGGGATTTGGCAGCACCATCCATATTCCATAGGATCTAAGTCTGGTGGATCTTCGTCCAGAGCATGTTTCCAGATACATGACTGAAGATGAGCGCGTTTAACGTTTCCCACAAACGATTCTGTTGTTGGGGGTAGGGACTTCAACTTCGGTGTGGATGCAGGGGATTTTCCAACCGTTTCAGCCCATGAATTCTGTCGAGCCCCGGACATGCTCTCCGCTCTTGATTGCCTATAACACGTACATATGAACTTGGTTGACTGCTCATTTATACCATCCATATCGGCATTTCTATCACCCAACAAAGCAAGCGAATGTCCCGCTCTCAATGTTTTCAGCACTGTTCCTTTACCAGTTCCCACAAAACAAGCAACTGTGTCACATCCGGACAGTGCATGGGGCGCTACTACGTCTGGGCTAATGTCCTTGTTACTTTTAACAGTGGCTTGGATATTTGTAACTGATCTGAGTATAGTGTGTACCCTGTAGGTTTGTTGGAAATACTCATTCCCATACTTTCAACCGGGATATGATTGGACTGATTGCAACGGATCTCGCTAGGTATTGGTATTGTATATGACGCTAGTATAGTGTGTTCCCCACAGGTGTGTTGAAAATACCCATACCACATACCCCAAATAAGTTTGTAAGCCAGTTATACATATCAGTATACTATGACTTTGCTGGGCCACCATACTTTCAATTGGGTATTGGTATTTTATATGACGCTAGTATAGTGTGTACCCCGCAGGATTGTTGCAAATACCCATCCCACATACCCTAATTAGGCTTTCCGGCCAGATATATATTGCATTACATGATGTCTTTGCTGGGACACCATACTTTCAATCGAGATATGATTGGACCAATTTTAACGGATCTCGCTAAGTATGTGTATTCTAAATGACGCTAGTATAGTGTGTACCCCGCGCATGTTTGTTGCAAATACCCATCCCACATACCCCAATTTGGCTTTTCAGCCAGATATATATTGCATTACATGATGTCTTTGCTTGGCCACCATACTTTCAATCGGGATATGATCGGACCGATTTTAACGGATCTCGTTAGGTATCAGTATTCTGTATGACGCTAGTATAGTATGTACCCCGTAGGTTTGTTGGAAATGCCCATCCCACATACCCCATATAGGCTTGTCAGCCAGTTATGCATATCATTATATGATAATTTTGCTGGGCCACCATACTTTCAATCGGGATATGATCGGACCTATTTCAAGAGATATCGCTAGGTATTGGTATTCTATATGACGCTAGTATAGTGTGTACCCCGCATGTTTGTTGGCAATACCATCCCACATACCCCAAATAGGCTTGTCAGCCAGTTATACATAGCTTTATATGATGATTTTGCTGGGCCACCATACTTTCAATCGGGATATGATCGGACCGATTTTAACGGATCTCGCTAGGTCTAATTAGGATTTGTGGAATGGGTATGTCCAACAAACCCTAATTAGGCTTTTCAGCCAGATATATATTGCATTATATGATGACTTTGATGGGCCACCATACTTTCAATCGGAATATGATCGGACCGATTTAGACGGATATCGCTAGGTGTTGGTATTCTATATGACGCTAGTATAGTGTGTACCCCGCATGTTTGTTGGCAATACCATCCCACATACCCCAAATAGGCTTGTCAGCCAGTTATACATAGCTTTATATGATGATTTTGCTGGGCCACCATACTTTCAATCGGGATATGATCGGACCGATTTTAACGGATCTCGCTAGGTCTAATTAGGATTTGTGGAATGGGTATGTCCAACAAACCCTAATTAGGCTTTTCAGCCAGATATATATTGCATTATATGATGACTTTGATGGGCCACCATACTTTCAATCGGAATATGATCGGACCGATTTAGACGGATATCGCTAGGTATTGGTATTCTATATGACGCTAGTATAGTGTGTACCCCGCATGTTTGTTGGCAATACCATCCCACATACCCCAAATAGGCTTGTCAGCCAGTTATACATAGCTTTATATGATGATTTTGCTGGGCCACCATACTTTCAATCGGGATATGATCGGACCGATTTTAACGGATCTCGCTAGGTCTAATTAGGGTTTGTGGAATGGGTATGTCCAACAAACCCTAATTAGGATTTTCAGCCAGATATATATTGCAGTATATGATGACTTTGATGGGCCACCATACTTTCAATCGGAATATGATCGGACCGATTTGGACGGATATCGCTAGGTGTTGGTATTCTATATGACGCTAGTATAGTGTGTATCCCGCATGTTTGTTGGCAATACCATCCCACATACCCCAAATAGGCTTGTCAGCCAGTTATACATAGCTTTATATGATGATTTTGCTGGGCCACCATACTTTCAATCGGGATATGATCGGACCGATTTTAACGGATCTCGCTAGGTCATATCCCGGTTTAAATTATGGTGACCCAGTAAAAACAACATAATTATAATGTTATGTATTACTGGCTGAAAATCCTAATTGGGGTATTATTTTGACCATTCCATGATGATATATATATAACAAAATAAAAATGCAAAAGAAAAAGAAATGTTCAATGGTTGACATTATTAAGATTCTGCAAGTTTATTTTCGGAAGATACAGAATCAGCCGAGAACAATTTTATCGACCTCAAATCTGGGTCAAGTTGGATATCAGCCGGACTACCAAAGATATTTTATTTATACCCAAATAGAACAATTGTTTTAATATATTTATATTCGCAGTCATTTCCTTTTAACTTTTAAAATCCATTTCAAATCATTGTTTGAATAGAATGTACAATCCGCAGTGTTTTTCTCTTGACATGTTTACATTTGCGTAGGAATATCTTGTGAATCATTTTACTGTGCATTTATGTTGGCAGTGAACAAATAAACTCGATATTTCACACGTATAAAATACCGCTTTTATTTCATTGCTAAAATCCAATCCACTATTTCACTGCTAAGCATAAAATAAAAATATGTATCACTATAAACGATGGTTTGATGCCTCATTGCACGATCTAAGACACTCGTTAGATATTTGTTGTTAGCAACTCGCAATGAACCCCTTTAATAAAGAGTTCATGCATATATACCTTACTCTAGGTAAACAATGTACAAAACGTAGGAAAAAGAAGCGTCATAATTAGTTATAATCGCATTAAGCAGCTTGAAATAATACAGAGCTCTAGTTCCAAAGAATTTTGTAATATTATCAACTCACTGAAGCATGATATAGCACCACAATTTGATGCATGTATGGAGTCATATGTCTCGAAATCTTACTTTGAAACACTTGGCGCGGTCAAATAAGTTCAAAAAGAGAAAGTGAACATTTTGAATTGATTCTTGATGCCATGCAGACGCCGTCTACTAATCAGAATCTAGATACATCTAGATAAACATATAAGTAGTAAGGAATTTCAGCATGCGAAAAAATGACAAATGGTAAAGCCAGTGTTTTTAATAGCATATTAAATTTAATGCTAAAATACGGCGCATTTGCTACCTTGTTTAGACAAGTTATTCAGCTTAATACTCAGCACTGGTGAATATCTATCTAGATGGACTGATGGGTACATCATTACATTATTTAAGTTGTTTAACAGCATCTTAATCGATATACTGGTAAGGTTTTTAGATGATAATTTATGTATACATGATGACATATAGGGTTTAGGTGTAACTGCAGAACATCTGACCGTATATTTAAACTTAAATCTATCATAAATAAACAATTTAGTAAATCGAAAAAGTTGAGTGTTAGTTGTTTGGACCTTAGAAAGTCCTTTGACTCAGTAACCAGCGCTTTTCATTAAATTGATGAACATTTTAAAAGTGTGTATACTGTAAACAGTAGAAGTGTAAGAATTCATTCAGATAATGGACTTACCGACTACATTTTGTCACATGTTGGTGTATACCAAGGGGATTATTTGAGACCAAACTTGTTCAATCTGTTTATAGAGATGCCACTGTTGACACATTTGATGAAACATGTAGCCCAGTCCAGATTGGCGATAGAAATATCAGTTGTTTTATATATGCAGAATACTTAATTGTGTTATCAGAGATATCTGAAAGGCTTCAAAAATGTCTCGACAATGCATTTGCGTTTTGTAACGAATGGTGTCTAGATATAAATTTTAATTTTTAATAAAGGAGGTAGATTGTATGATGAAAGATTACATGTAAACAATGTTATAATAGAATCAGTGCGCCTGTATAAATATTTAGGTATCTTGTTTAGTGTTACTGGAAGTTTCAATAATGTTTTAAATGATTTGCCAAAAAGATGCTAGAAGGCATATTTTAAACTTTGTTCTATTTTTAAATCATAACCAGTTAATATTAATCAATATAATCATATTTTGACCATATTCTAAATGTTTTCTTACTATATGCTTCCGAAATAATGGGAATGTTTGATTTTACAAGCAGAATTAAAAAAAATAACTTAAATTTTGTTTTTTATAATTACACTAAATCACCGTTTGAAAACGTAAATATTATTTGTGCAAGTATTCTCTAGGCGTGTCAAAGTGTACTTCCCATTTAGCTATTCATGGGGAGTCTGTTGGAAGATATCCCCTTTATATTGATACAGTTTTCCGTATGGTCAAATATTGGCTGAAGGATAATTTAAAGTTATTTTTAAATGTTCATGACTGTTGGGTAAAATGTATATACACTATTCTATAGGATCTTAATATGACTTTTATGTTTCATGACCCAAACAGCTGTAAACCTAGATATTTAGCTCTGCTAAAAAGTCGCTCAAAGTACCAGTTTGAAGCAAAATGGCTAGCTGATGTTAACAGTAGCGACAAGCTACGGTTCCGTATAAACAATTTAAATTCAAATTTATACGTGAACCTTAATTAGCATTTTGTTAATAACGAGTCTAAAAGAAGGTCAGTGACAAGACTCCGCGTCAGCGGCCATAATCTTCATAATAAAACTGGGCGCTATAGCACTCCAAACGCATCAGTAAATGAAAGAATATGAACGTGTACGCTTGCATCTGTGGTAGATGAAATATACGTAAAACACAAAGATGCTCGTGTATATATATAAATACAAAAAAAACAATAGCCTAAAGATCCGCAAAGAAGGTACTCAATCACTTGGTAGAAGCCAGAGTAACAAGATAATAAACCATTGAGGGCACGACAAGACAAGATTACAGACAAACATCAAACGTCACAGTCCTTTTGGCTTTAGGTAGACGTCATCATAGGATCCACAGCCTGTCCGGTCATCGCACAATTAAAGAGGAAAGCATAGTGGCGAACTGTAAATGGGCCCACCACCAAGCACGCAGTGCGTTGCAAAATGATACGGTCATAACCTCTTTTGATAAACCTTTTAATACGTTTAACAACGATAGTATGAAAGTGATCATGACCAAGGATCTTACGAAGTTTGTACATCACGTCACCATAGAAGTTAGGTTTTGATCGTCCTTGTCGCAGAAGAGTTCTTAAATTACTTTTATATTTGGAAAGAAGATCAGGGTTACGATAATAATATTTTGCAAAGGTTTACGAAGTTTATGGTAACGGTAGCGCTGATGGAGTATCCTTTTAGTTATACACATATTACTAATATTAAAGTCCTCAACTCGAGTACAAGCTCTAGAAAAACGAATAAGTTGAGCCACATATACTCCATAAGAAGTTGCTCGGGGAACATCCCCATCTAAATTAGGATAATTAACAATATCACAATTAAAATCCTGTTTTTTGCCATAGATGTTGCTAATTATTTCACCATTCTCAATAGAGAGACGTAAATTGAGAACAAAAGCGTTAATATCAAAAATATTAGCTTTGTTAAGTTGAAGAAATATAAAAAGATCGGACAGGGAAAGTAGCATTCAAGGAGGGCAGTCAACCACAAAACACAGAAACAAACACACAAACAGACAAACAAGAAGGCAAAAGTAATAATAAATGCAAACGACATCACAAACACAAAAGGGTTGACAAAAGGGCTACCGCCTTGGAACGGTCAGTGGCAAAGTAGGCCACTGGGGTTTCAAACCGGTTCTAGGGTGCACCAAACATCACACTTACCCTACTGTCATCCCATTAAAACAGGACAGCGTGAATAAAGAAATCCCCGCCATGATCTAATCTCTAACTAACAAGGAAACATCAATAGGCAATATAAGTAAAACACAAATATGCTCATGTAAATATAATACAAAAAAACACAATAGCCTAGAAAGCCACAATGAAGGTACTCAATGAATTGGCAGAAGCCAGAGCAACAAGAGAATAAACCATTACGGGCACGACAAGAAAGATCACAGACAAACATCAAACGCCACCGTCCCAATGGGCTTTAGGTAGGCATCATCATAGGGTCCACAGCCTGTCCGGTCATCGTACAAATAATTGAATAGAATTGAATTGGGGTTTTAAGGCGCACCAACACATGAAAAGGTTATATGGCGCCTAACAGGCATGAACATGCCAGGCTCATCTTCCATGTACATCGAGATAAGATATGGAAAATGGTTCTTGAACCTTCTCACCCTGAACTGCAGAGTTGCTGCAAATTCTATCGTAGAAACTCCATTTACGCTGGAGCCACGTTATTGTTTTTCTGCCACTGCTCTTTTGATGCGAGCGAGATAGCACCTGAAACAATGCAGGGATCATGATGAAGACCTTTAATGAACATGAACAAAAAATGATAAAATGATAATCAATTTGGGGGGATTCTACCCCTCTGCCTACCCCTCCAAAGGGATCTGCAGTGGCCCTATTCTTTGCCCCGTAACCAAACGGGGGCCCCCGGAAACCACACGGGGCTCGTACAAATAAAGAGGAAAGCATAGTGGCGAACTGTAAAAGGGTCCACCACCAAGCATGCAGTACGTTGCAAAATGATAGGGTCATAACATCTTTTGATAAACGTTTTAACAAGTTTAACAAAGATAGTATGAAAGTGATCATGATCAAGAATCGTACGAAGTTTATAAATCACATCACCATAGAAGTCAGATTGTGATAGTCCTTGTCACAGAAGAGTTCTTAAATTACTTTTATATTTCGAAAGAAGATCAGGGTTACAATAATAAAATTTTGCAAAGGTTTTACAAAGTTTATGGTAACGGTAACCCCCTGATTGAGTAGCTTTTTAGTTATACAAAGATTACGAATATTAAAGTCCTCAATTCGAGTACAAGCTCTTGAAAAACGAATAAGTTGAGACACATACACCCCATAAGAAGTTGCTCGGGGAACATCCCCATCAAAGTGGGGATGATTAACAATGTCAAAATTAAAATCATCTCTCTTGTCATAGGTTTTGCAAATTATTTCACCATTTTCAATCGAGAGATATAAATCAAGAAAAGAAGCGTTATTATCAGATATATTAGCTTTGTTAAGCTGAAGTTCTTTAGGATAAATATTATTAACCATAGTTGGAAAGAAAGGGTTGTCAATGTTCAATATGTCATCCAGATACCGAGAGGTGTCATTAAAGGCTTCAATAACATCTGCCTGGGTATCTGGTGTATGACTCAACATGAAATCTCTTTCATAGCAAAAAAAATAATCTGCGACAAGTGGTGCACAGTTCGTACCCATAGGGATACCAACACTTTGTCTATAAACGGTGGTTCCATAACTGACGAAAATATTATCTAATAGGAAGATGAGTGCTTCACAAACTTCATAGCAAGTCCACATAGTATAATTGTCTAAACTGCCGTTAGTAAAAAACGCTTTAATATTATTACATGCCAAAAATGTAGTATATTCTCTAGCGAATGTTTTTGAATAAGAGAAATTAGCTCGTCTGTAATAAGGTGATATGGTAAGGTTGTATATAGTGTAGGGAAGTAATAGGTGCTTATTGATAAAACTTGACCTTTATTGAAAATGTTATCAAGATCGTCTCCTGATATTTTTATAGACCAAAAGAAATTAATGCCAGAGTTTTCATAAGTTTTATCACATTATAGTTTAATGTGATCTTTAACGACAGTAATAGAAGAAGTTAAACGTTTGGAGATTATTTGTTGTGGTGCAGGCACTAGAATTCGAAATAAAGCGAGCTTTATACGGATTTTTATGTAATTTAGGAATCCAGTACAGTACATAGTAGGCAGTTTATTTTGCTTATCGTTTACACCAGCCTTGAAAGTAGTGCACCGAGTGATATGTGCGGAAACAACATCATCCTCAGTGGAATTAACTGGAGTATACGAATTGGTGCTGCCGAGTTCCAGAGATAAAACATTGACGTAATGTAGAAGTTCTTTAGGATATATAGTATTAACCATAGTAGAAAAGAAAGGGTTGTCAGTGTTCAATATCTGCGACAAGGGGTGCACAGTTCGTACCGTTAGGGATAACAACAATTTGTCTATAAACGGTGCTTCCATACCTGGCGAAAATATTATCTAATAGAAAAATAAGTGATTCACAAACTTCATGGCAAGCCCAAATAGTGTAATTGTCCAAACTACTGTTAGTAAAAAACGCTTTAATATTGTTACAGGCCAAAAATGTAGTATTTTCCCTAGCAATTTTTTTTTTAATGATAGCAATAAGTTTGTCTTTGATAAGGTTGTGTGGTACATTTGTATATAATGTAGAAAAAAGCATAAGTAATTATAGAAGAAGCTTGACGTTTATTACAAATTGTATCAAGAACGTCGCCTGAGTTTTTAATAGACCAAAATAAATTAATCCCAGAGTTTTCATAAGCTTTAGGACAATATAAAATCAATCTCATATAACTGTCTACAATAAGATGTATAACTCTTATCATGATCTTACTCTGATCATTTGTAGGATTTATCTCCCCTCATGCTTACTTGAAACTTGAAGGTGTAGTTTCGTTTAATTATTATTGTTATTATTATTATTATTATTCTGTGTAGGTTTATTTAATTATTTTGCACTGTAATATCTTTGTACTCTGTAATAGATATGTTCCATATGGAGCTTTTTTGATGAAAAAACTGTGAACATTTGAAACATTGAAACTGTCAACAACTGTAAATCCAGTTTAAATAAACAAAAAAGCACCGAAAGTATTTACAGTAATTACATCATAAAATGATAAAGGAAAGCTAAGAATGCTCATTTCAACCTTAATTTGATTTCAAACTTAATTTAAAGTTACGTGTTTCACGAGATCGTCATATATCTGCATGTTGTTACTTTAATAAGTATATAAACAAAATAAACAATAACGAAACAACAACACCCGGCATGTGAAAACGTAGACATTTTGAATTGATAAATTTATATTGTAAAATGATTTTATTTTGAAATGAATTTGGATATATAGTCATGTACGTATTTCAACTGTCTAACCAAGTACACATTAAACATTTTTAGAGACAGAAAAGTGTTTATAAGGTTATTTTCCTTGATCGCCAATTGCACGGGATTTACTATGTGACCACCAAGTGCGCGCATGCTTTGCACGGGTTTTACAGTGTCTCGTACATCGATGGACAATGATGACAGATATAATTCTTTGGCCGAAGACTACGTGTGTAAAGACTTCAAAGATCGTTTGACAGTAAGTTAAAAGAAAACATTGAAACAGTACGTGAAAAGGTTGACTCTTTTGAGAGTTGTACTGAGTACGCCAACGATGAGTTTCTTACCCTTCAGGAAAAAAACGCTCCCAGACTTAGAATCCCAGATTGAGGAAATGAAACACGAGAGGGAAGCATTAGAACGTTGGGGAAGGAAATGGAACCTTATTGTAAGAGGTATAGAGGGAGACGGGGACAGAGAGCCTGCCACAACAACATACCACAATGTCATGGTATTCATGTTTGAATCCCTGCACATTGAGAAGGAACGGGCCAGAGGCATATCATTCCAGGCCATTTATTGACTGCCATCAGGAGACAATACTCGGCGGAACATTTTAGTGCATCCTTATCGAGCATGGTCTGGTGTCTGCAAAGACTATCACACCACGAGTCACTTCAATTAACTATATTTTAGCTACTAATGACCATAGTATGCTTACGGAACTCAATAAGCAGTTCGCTACTATAAATGACCGAACCATTATAGCTTAGGGGAGCTTGCGATACCAAAGATGTATAAGCACCGGTCCAACAACCAGGCTAATTATTCTGTTTACTCCAAAATTTGATATCTGATGCCTGAAACTAGTTATGACTAGTTTGGGGCCAATTCTTGAGATCATGTTCAGTACACAACATACACGTGATTGGACAGAATCTTGGACAGACACATGCTATATAAATGGGGTCCCAGCCTGTCAGGTGCAGACTCGATCGCACACTGTTTAAGATAGGTGACTCGAGAACTCATTCTTGTGATACACTTGCATATATATGCTTATGTGTAAATTGAAATAATAACTGTACTAACGTTAATTAAGACTATTCAGTATTTTCCTATAGTTAAAAATATATTATATCTTTATACAAAGTGGAAAGGTGGATAGCAACTACACATTTAAAAGTAGTATGATTTGGATATCAACATTGGTAAAATTCCATCCCGAGGTATGAGTGTTTTTATCGGAACAGAGGCTCTGCCGAGGTTCCGATTAAAACACTTATACCGAGGGTTGGAATTCCCTATCTGAACCGAATACCCATGATAGATTCTTTCTCTTGCATATCAGAGACATGTTTTACGTTGACGCCGCCAGCTACTTACGTTTTGTATGTTTTCCTGCATACCGGATGTTGGTACGCGTGAATTTTATGTCAACCCTAGGGTGAGATGGAAATATCTAGCCCCGGTAAAATGACGGATATCCTTGTCCGGTATGCAAGAATTTCCTTTCTACGTATCTTTTTTTTTCAAAAATGTAATCCACACATATCCTTACGTTAATACATCAGAATTATAGACATACCAAGTGCCTACAACACGTTATGCATACATATGTGTAAATAATAGGTGTGTATGTGTGGTATATATGTGTGCGTTTCTTCAAACATGTGTAAAATAGTGATACATGTTTATATAGGAAATACAAGATGGTGCATATTTTAAATTATACTTTTGCATGTCTATCATGACAAAATGAAACCGTTTATCAAACCTCTATCCATGTGTTCAGGTCATACAATAATGTACATGTGCCGAATAAATATATTTCCGGGTTCTTAAAGTGCTGGTCAAATTCTCAAAATGTGTATGTTATATATATCTCGTCGTAATTAGGTTTAGAACGGTGTACATCAGTTGTAAAATGTGCCTGTTGGCGGCGGGATAGGGACATACATTCCTATGGGGTTCATATTGCTAACAGGTGTACATATTATTAAATATGATGCTCAAAACCAAAATTTACTATATGCGTTAAGCATCATATAAATTGAAATAATGATTTATGTACCAAAAACTAGCCGAGACTTCCAGGTTTCTCAAACAAACTATGTCACTAACAATGATTAAATATTTTCTTCTTCTATGGGTCCTAGTTAAATGCATATGTACAGTAAATATGCTAAATATGCAGCTGAAACACATTCTGATGGTTTTACTCGTATTTGTAGTGACCACCATTATTATTCCAGATGGCCTCCAGTTCCTTTAACGTGTTTCATACTAAAACATACTGCCGCTTGATTATGATATCATTGTCGGTGTCATTAATTATAAAAAAAAAAGTAGATATAAAAATCGAATAGGATATCTAGCATTCAAGGACGGCAGTCAACCACAACACGCACAGAATCAAACAACAGCTACAAAGATGAATAAACGGCAAGATATGACATCACAAACATAAATGGTTTGACAATAGTGCCACCGCCTTGGAACGGTCAGTGTCAAAAAGGGCCGCCGGGGGGTTAAACCAGGTTTTAGGGTGCACCAAACCTCACTCTTATCCTATTGTCATCCCAATAAACCGGACAGTGTGAATAAAGATATTCCCTCGAGGTTACAGTCTCTAACAAACAAGGCAGCATTAACGGGAAGTATAAATGAAACACATAAATGATCATGTATATATAATATAAAAAACAAAAGCCTAGAATGCCACAAAGTAAGTGCTTAATGACTTGGCAGAAGCCAGAGCAACACGAGAACACACCGTTAAGGGTAAGACAAGACAAGATTAAAGACAAACACCAAACGCTAATGTCCTATAAGGCTGTAGGTAGACGTCAAAGACACATTATTTATAATCAGGCTTCATGGTGTACAAAGTAAATGCTAAGTTACCTTGGATCAAATCTGTACACAATACGTCAACTAATCTTGGTCTGACTAATTTAGAGGAAATACAATATGTTCAAACATGATGTTGACTCAGAGTTTTAAAATCGAAATGGTTACATCTTGCACACATTTAAATTGAATTTATATACACGAATCTGTTTCTGAAACCTATGTTAATATTTTAGAAACTGGATTAGAGGTATGAACTACGCTTTGCTCGAGTCTTCTTGAAGACATTCCGCCCACTCATTATAATCTGTTATACACATCAAGTCGTCATCAGATTGATTTCCATGATAAAAACAGTATCTACATGTGTAAAAAGTGTGAGGCCATGCAATATACCAACAGTCCTGTATAAAAAGCTGAACGTGACCATAAAATTTATCGTCTGAATTAAATTTTAATAAATTAATAATTTGCAACATATTACCTATAATACTTGCCTTGGCACTTTTATATCGACCTGCTGTGCAGTGTAAACAAGCATTTTAGTTATTGTAAGAAAAGTTTCCATTTGAAATATATACACTTCTGTTCTTTACAGTTAGAAATGCAATTACTATTATGTATATTTTTATCCATGACGTAAAACATTAAGATCACAGTGGTGGAAAGTCCTAATTAACAGTCAGCTAAAATAATCTATTTAAAATTGGCCTTTTAATTTGCATTATATTATAAATATACACCGGTCCATCCATGTCCGTGGACATAAAACTAGTTTTCTGTATTGCATTGACCAGAAAGTGGAATGGAAGAAGAATATACTATTGAGATACTGCTGATAGACACACCATGTTTCAGTTAAATAACAACATGACCTACTTCGCAACCACAATGCCCGTATGCATGGTAGAAGTACAAACGAAATATGTACAATTCAAAGTAAAATACTAAACAGCGTATAGTACGCACACGGCAAAACTACCGTACACCAAAGCTATTTCACAAGACGGATACTCTGATATTTTTAAAAAGAAATCGACATAAGAATGTAATTCGCAAAAATGAATGAAATAGATCAAGCAATTGTATTTCCATGAATATAAAACACTCTTCTTAACAAACCCCATCGTTTTAATGAAATGATGAGAGGGCGCACGCCATGTTTTATCAATAACCACTGTGCCACACTACAGCCACCTAATCCTGATATCAGTGAGACATACTGAACGTCAGCTGCATTAATAATGGCTTATGGCACTCTTCCTGATTCAAATCTATGGGGAAATTTAGAATCCTCAACAAAAGAAACTGTATGCATAATCATTATTTGTATATGTTTGGGTAGCACACATCAGATCTAACTGGCCATGTAGTTAGTACTACTGGCATATTTAGATATATACTTATATACATGATTATATTCAAATAAAGAATCCATTGCACCAGAAAATATTACAGAGCTATACGTGATAGAGTGCATGTTGATTAGAACATGCGCACTCTAAACAATATAAAGGAATCTCTCGGAGTTTCAACTTAACATATACATTTCATAAAACCGTAGATCCAACTTTGATCTTTGACGTCTAGATTAACATTGACCTTGGCGAGATGAACGCGACAAGTTCTTATGATATGATAAACATTGATATAAAAAAACAGGAAAACCAAATCCACAAAGTTGTCTAGAAGATACCGCGAAGACACAAAGATATTTCAACCTTGGCGACAGGAAAATAATGAGAGATGATAAGCTCAAAATATCATTCAAATCAGCACAATGGTTTAGTTGCAAACCCTATATTTAAATCGCACTCCTCTTTACTCGCCTTTATTTGTAATGTCATGTTCTTAATATAGGCATGTGTTTATGATGTCAAAAAGGGTGGCTCATCATTTTTAAAAACCTACACTTTCTCTCTGAATGCAATACAACAAGAAGTAGTCCTAGGGATGGCCATATTTCCCTAAAGGGTCTTGTGAAAGAAAATCATACAACTTGCAAAACAGATTAGGTAAGGTTAAGGTATGTTCGAGGAGGTAGGTCATGCAACAGTTCAGCTTCAAAATTGCGCAGAAAAAGATAACTGGAAAAGAACATAAATGACACTAGCATATACTAGCCCCTGTTATATATAAAAAACGTCTTTTCCAAAATTAGCAAGCTGCACTGCTGTCAAAGGTTACTGTTTCGCCAACATAATAATTGCAAAATTTCAAAGAAATAAAGTTGTTATTAGCCAGTTTGTTAATTCTGAAGTTATTGAAGAAATAGTTATCTTTGAATGTACCCATATGAAAGATTGAATGTACCATGTGAATTATCATGCACAGAATGTTGAATACCTTACCATGTTTAGATGCAAAATATGTGTTCCTGTGTTCTGAAGGTATCGTGACATTGACCTTTGAGCTACGGACTTGCGCGCGACACACCGTCTCATTATGGTGAACATTTGTGCCTAGTTATTTCAAATTTCCACGATGCATGAAAAAGTTAGAGCCCTGACAAGCATATTTCTGACATTTAACCTCCAAGTGTGACCTTGACCTGTGAGCTACGGACCTTGGTCTTGCGGGCAACACGCCGTGTCATTATGGTGAACATTTGTGCCAAGTCATTTCAAATTCCCACGATGCATGAAAAAGTTAGAGCCCGGACAAGTCTATTTCTGACCTTTAACCTCCAACTGTGACCTTGACCTTTAAGATACGGACCTGGGTGTTGCACGCGACACGCCGCCTCATTGTCGACCCAAGTTATTCAAAAATCCCACAATGCATGACAAAGTTAGTCCGGACAAAAAAATGACAGACGGACAGACAGACGGACGGTCCGTTCCGGATACCTTCGAGATTCCAATTTTATATTTGCTTTTAAATATTTTAATCTGTAGTTCGGTGATTCTTCTGTAAATAAATGTACATGTCTGCATTATTCTTCTTGTCAAGCTTTGAAGTCTGTACTTATTTTCTCTGCAGTTTCTGTTCAATTCCCGACATACTGAAACAGTTACATGTAACACCGTTCTATAATATAATAACTGATTGTGTTATATTTCGTAAGACGATTACCCCGTTAAAGAATGGTCATTTTAGAAATGTTCCCATTATAGGAAACCACGAGATCAACTTTAGAAGAAAAACTATTTTCTTTTCTTCGTTTTCAAACTTTCATCTCACAACACTTTCTGTACCGTAAAACCTTTTTTCATCTGTTACATGTGAATGCAATATATTTTTAATCTTTATTTAAGCACTACATAAACATGATTTTCCGAAAATAAAAGCAAGAAAATAGACAAAAAAACAAAGTATCCATTATCACCCATTTTCAAACTATTCCATTAAATATAGTATATTCGCTATAATACAGATGCATAATGGCTATATTCAGCATGCCCCTTTAATGTTTCCTTTTTTCATACCAATTGACTTTTAAATTCCATTTGATCTATCGCTGTATACACTAAATTGGCCTGACAAATTCATCTATTATTGAAATTGCCCATAAATACATTTTAGCAAGTAGAATATAGTTTCTATATTGTCGATGTCGATGTGTGGCTTATGTATCAGTAGTGTTATTACTTACTGGTCCTTTCGGATCATCAAGCCCAGTAGTTGTGGCTGTAACGTATCAGTAGTGTTATTACTTACTGGTCCTTAAGATCATCAAGCCCAGTAGTTGTGGCTGTAACGTATCAGTAGTGTTATTACTTACTCGTCCTTTGGGATCATCAAGCCCAGTAGTTGTGGCTGTAACGTATCAGTAGTGTTATTACTTACTGGTCCTTTGGGATCATCAAGCCCAGTAGTTGTGGCTGTAACGTATCAGTAGTGTTATTACTTACTGGTCCTTTGGGATCATCAAGCCCAGTAATTGTGGCTGTAACGTATCAGTAGTGTTATTACTTACTGGTCCCTTGGGATCATCAAGCCCAGTAGTTGTGGCTGTAACGTATCAGTAGTGTTATTACTTACTGGTCCTTTGGGATCATCAAACCCAGTAGTTGTGGCTGTAACGTATCAGTAGTTATAACTCACTGGTCCTTTGGGATCTTCAAGCCCAGTAGTTGTGGCTGTAACGTATCAGTAGTGTTATTGCTTACTGGTCCTTTGGGATCATCAAGCCCAGTAGTTGTGGCTGTAACGTATCAGTAGTGTTATGACTTACTGGTCCTTTGGGATCATCAAGCCCAGTAGTTGTGGCTGTAACGTATCAGTAGTGTTATTACTTACTGGTCCTTTGGGATCATCAAGCCCAGTAGATGTGGCTGTAACGTATCAGTAGTGTTATTACTTACTGGTCCTTGGGATCATCAAGCCCAGTAGTTGTGGCTGTAACGTATCAGTAGTGTTATTATTTACTGGTCCTTTGGGATCATCAAGCCCAGTAGATGTGGCTGTAACGTATCAGTAGTGTTATTACTTACTGGTCCTTTGGGATCATCAAGCACAGTAGTTGTGGCTGTAACGTATCAGTAGTGTTATTACTTACTGGTCCTTTGGGATCATCAAGCCCAGTAGATGTGGCTGTAACGTATCAGTAGTGTTACTTACTGGTCCTTTGGGATCATCAAGCCCAGTAGATGTGGCTGTAACGTATCAGTAGTGTTATAACTTACTGTCCTTGGGATCATCAAGCCCAGTAGTTGTGGCTGTAACGTATCAGTAGTGTTATTACTTACTGTCCTTTGGAATCATCAAGCCCAGTAGATGTGGCTGTAACGTATCAGTAGTGTTATTACTTACTGGTCCTTTGGATCATCAAGCACAGTAGTTGTGGCTGTAACGTATCAGTAGTGTTATTACTTACTGGTCCTTTGGGATCATCAAGCCCAGTAGATGTGGCTGTAACGTATCAGTAGTGTTATTACTTACTGGTCCTTTGGGATCATCAAGCCCAGTAGATGTGGCTGTAACGTATCAGTAGTGTTATTACTTACTGGTCCTTTGGGATCATCAAGCACAGTAGTTGTGGCTGTAACGTATCAGTAGTGTTATAACTTACTGGTCCTTGGGATCATCAAGCCAGTAGTTGTGGCTGTAACGTATCAGTAGTGTTATTACTTACTGGTCCTTTGGGATCATCAAGCCAGTAGATGTGGCTGTAACGTATCAGTAGTGTTGTTACTTACTGGTCCTTGGGATCATCAAGCCCAGTAATTGTGGCTGTAACGTATCAGTAGTGTATTACTTACTGGTCCTTTGGGATCATCAAGCCCAGTAGTTGTGGCTGTAACGTGTCAGTAGTGTTATTACTTACTGGTCCTTTGGGATCATCAAGCCCAGTAGTTGTGGCTGTAACGTATCAGTAGTGTTATTACTTACTGGTCCTTTTGGATCATCAAGCCCAGTAGTTGTGGCTGTAACGTATCAGTAGTGTTTGAGTTTTAGTTTGTGGTTGTGTTGTAGTGGTTGTGTTTTTTTTGAGAGGTGAGTGGGTGTGTTGGGTGAGTTTGTGTTGTTGTGTGATTTTAGTGGTGTGAGTGTGTTGTGTTGGGTGTGTAGTGAGTAGTTGTTTGGGTTAGTGAGGTTGTGTTAGGGGGTTGTTGTTATGTGTGTTTGTAGTGTGTGGGTTTAGTGGTGTTGTTGATGGTGTTTGTTGTTTTGTTGATGAGTTGTGAGTGTGTGGTGGTTGTGTGAGGTTGTGTGTGTTTGAGTGGTTGGATGTTGTTTGGTGATTTGTGAAGTAGTGTTGGTTTGTGAGTGTGATGAGGTTGGTGGTGTTGGTGTTGTGGTTTGGTGTAGGGTTTGGTGTGTAGTTGGTGTGTGGTGGGTGTGTGGTGTGAAGTGTGTGTTGGGTGGAGGTTGCGTTGTGTTTTTTGTTGGTATTGTGTGGTGAGTTGTGGGTGTTGTGTGTGTGGTTAGGATGTGATGTGTGGTAGGGGGTGGTGGTGTTGGTGTGTGGTTGTCGTGTTAGTGGGGAGTGAGGCTTTGTTGTTTTTCGAGATGTGTTTTGTGGTTGTAGGTGTTAGGGGTTTTCGTAGTTTGTGTGTTGTAGTGGGAGGGTTTGTGTTAGGGTTTTTAGTGGTGTTGTGTGAGTAGTGTTTGTTTGGGTGTTGTTTGTGAGTGTGTGTAGTTGTAGGTAGGGATGTTTGTTGAGTGCGGTTGTTTGTTAGGTTGGTGATTTATAGGTGTGTGGGTGTGTGAGGTGTGTGTGAGTGAGGTGTTTTAGCCTGGTTGTGTAGTTTGGTGTTTGGGTTGGAGTTTGGGTGTTGTTATGTGTTGGGGGGTGTGTGATTGTTGTGTGGATGTTGTGCTGTTGTGTTGGTTGTGTGTTGTGTTTGTAGGTGTTCTTTAGGATGTTGTGTTGTAGTGTGTAGGTTTTGTTGGTTTGGTGTGTTTTGTTTTGGTTAGGGGTTGCTGGTTAGGTGGTTGTGTAAGTGTTGGTGTGTGTGTTTAGGTGGTTTGTGGTGTGAGTGTTAGTTGTTGGGTTTGGTGGTTGTGTTTTGGTGTTTGTGGTTGTAGGTGGGTAGGTGATATTGTCTTGTCTGTTATGTATTGTGTGGATGTTTGTGAGTGTTTGGGTGCTTGGTGAGGGTTTGTGTTGGTTGTTGTTAAGGTGTTGTTTTGGGTATGTTTCGTTTTGTGGTTGTGTGTTGAGTTTTGTTGTTTGTAGTTGTTTGTTTGTTGTGTAGTGCTTAGTAGTGTGCGTGCTAGTTGGGGTAGAGTTTTTGGTTTTTTTTTGTTTTGTGTTATTTTTATTTCTTGTGTGGTAGGAGTTTTTTGGTTTGGAGTTGTGTTGTTGTGTTTTGTAGTTTGTGTGAGTTTATGTTTTGTTTTTGTTGTTGGTTGTTATGTTTGTTGTGTTAGTTGTTTGTTTTGTGAGTGTGTTTAGTTTGTGTAGGTGTTGGTATGGTGGTGTGGTAGTGGTGTGTTGTTGAGGCTTTTTGTGTTTGTTGTGAGTTGTGTTGTGTAGTGTGGGTGTGTTTTGTATTGTTGTGTGGTGAGTGTTTGTGTGTGTGGGTTTCGGTGTTATGGTTGTGTTGGTGTGTTTGGTGTTGTGTGTTGGTGTGTTTGTTGTGGAGTAGGTCTGGTGATGAAGTGTTTGGTTGTGTGGGTTAAGGTGTGTGTGTGGGTAGGTTTGGTGTTGTGTAGTGTTAGTGATTTTAGTGTGGTGTGGTGGGTGTTTTGTTGTGTTGTTGTGTGGTTGTTTGTGTGTAGTGTGTTGGGATGAGTAGGTTTTTTGAGGTAGTGTGTTGGATGTGTTTGTGATGTTTTTTTTGTTGTTTGGTAGGTTGTGTTGGGTGTTGTTGTTGTTTTTTGTGTGTGTGGTGGAGTGTTTAGTAGGGTTGTGTCTTTTGTTGTGGTTTTGTAGATAGTGATTCGGGGTTGAGGAGTGTTTGTTGTGTTTGTTTTGTGTTTTTTAGGATGTGTTGTAGTGTGTTGGTGAGTTTAGTAGTTTGGTTGTGTAGGTTGTTTGAGTTGAGTTTAGTTTTCTTTGGTTTTGAGTTGTGTTGTGTGTATTTGTGTTGGTTAGTGTTTTTTTATGTTTATAGGTAGGGTTTTTTGTTTGTGGTTGTGCTGTGGTTGTGGTTTGTTGTGTAGGTGTTTTAGTTGTTGTGGGAGTGTATAGTGTAGAGGGTTGTGTTTTGTTGGTGTTATGGTTATGTGTTTTTTTTTTTGGTGGTGAGTGGTGTTGTATGTGTGTTTTAGTGTAGGGTTAGTGGGGTGGGTTGTTGTTAGGTGTAGGTTGAGTGTGTGTCTGAGGTTGTGTGTGAGTGTGTTGTTGAATTGTTGTTTTGTGGTGTTTGAGTTTTTGTGTTGTGTTTAGTTGTTTTGTTTTGAGGGATAGATGGTTGGTTTAGTTGTGTAGTTTTGTGTGTCGTTAGGTTGTTGTTAGGTGTGTAGTGTTGTTTTTGATGGTTTTGTGTATTTGTTTTGTTGGGTGTAGTGGTTTGTGTTGTAGAGGTTGTTAGTGTTTGGGTAGTGTTAGTTGTGTTGGTTTGTGGTTGTGTGGTGTTGGGGTGGTTTTTGTAGTTTAGTAGGTGTTTTGTTGTGGTGTGGGTTGTGTTGGTGGTAGGGTGATAGATTGGTTGGGTGTTATGTATTTGTAGTTTCAGTTGAGTAGGTTTTGGGTTAGTGTTTGTTGTTGTTGTGGTGTTTTGTTTGTGTATTTGTGTGTGAGTTTGTAGTGGTGTGGTGGTTGTGTTTTGTGTGTTTTGTGTGGTGGTTGGAGTTGTGGTGTTTTGGGTTTGGTGTTGTGTCTTGAGTTCTGTGGTGGTGTGTTAGTTTTGTTTGTGTGTTATGGTGTTAGTGTGTGTTGTTAGTTAAGTAGTGTTGTTGGTTGTATTAGTGTGTTTGTGTTGCTGTGTAGGGTGTTTGTTTTTTGTTGTGTGGTTGTTTGTGTTAGAGTTTGTGTGATTTGTTTAGTGGTTGTGTAGTGTAGTTGCTGAGTTTGATTGGTGGTGTTAGTTGTGTTGTAGTTTGTGTTGTTGAGTGAGTTAGTTTAGTTGTATTTTTAGTTGTTGTGGTTGTTGGTGTTGTTTTGTGGTGTGTGTTTAGTTGGTGTGTTGTGTGTGTGTGAGTGTGTAGTTTAGGGGTTGTGTGTGTTGTTTTGTGTGTTTTAGTGTTGTTGGTGTTGTTGTGGTGTGGTGGGTTGGGTTATGTAGTGTGAGTTAGTCTGTTAGTGTTAGTTTAGTTGTGTTTAGTGGTGTTCTGTGTAGTGTTTTTGTGTTTTTTGTGGTGTAGTGGTTGTGTGTGTTGGTGTGGGTGTGTAGTTGTGGTTGTGGGGTGTTGTGTTTTGTGTGAGGTTTGTAGTTTTGTTGTGTTGTTGGGTAGTGTGTGTTGTTTGTTGTGGGTGTGTGTTGATGTGTAGGTGTTGCTATGTTTTGTATTGGTTTGAGTTGAGTTGTGTTGTTTGTGTGGGTTGGTTGTGTGGTGTGTGGGTGTTGTGGTGAGGTGTGAGTTGTAGGTGTTGTGTTGTTGGTATTGAGTTAGTGGTGTGTTGGTGTGTTTTGTTGGTGTGTTGTGTTGTGTTATGTGTGTGGTGTGTGTTTTGTGTGTGTAGTTTGTTTAGTTGTATTGGGTTTGGCTGTTTTGTGAGTGTGTGTTTTTGTTGAGTTTTTAGTTTGTGGATTAGTGAGTTGGAGTTGTGTGAGTTTGTAGTGTTTGTGGTGTAGTAGGGGTTAGTGTGTACTGGGTTAGTTTAGTGTAGTGTGTTTTGTTGTGTGGAGTATTTTTTTGTAGTTTGTTTAGTGTTTTTGTAGTTGTTTCTTGTTGTGTTTGTTGTAGTTTGTGTTAGTGTGGGTTATGGTTTGTTGTGGTTTGTGTTTGTAGTGGTTTGTTTGGTAGTGTTTGTTGTTTTGTTTAGTTGTTAGTGTAGTAGGTTTGGTGTTGTAGTGTGTTCTGTGTTAGTGTTGTGTGTTAGGTTGTATAGTGGTGTTTGGGTGTGTTGTGTTAGTGGGTGTTTTTAGTGTGTGTGTAGGTTGTGTTTTTTTGTTTTTAGTGGTGTTTGTGTAGTTTTGTTTTGTTTTGTAGATTTAGGCGTTGTTTGTGTTGGTTTGTTAGTCTGTGTGTTGTAGGTGTGTGTTTTTGTTGTTCTTTTGGGAGTTGGTCGTAGTGTTGTTGGCAGTTGCTTTTGTGAGTGTTTTTGTGTTTGTTGTTATGGTGTTTGTTTGTGGTGTAGGTGTGGTAGGTTTGTATGTAGGTGTTTTGTTTGTTCTATGTGTTGTTAGTAGGTGTTTGATGTGTATGTATAGTGAGTTTGTTTGAGTTTGTGTTGTAGTGTTTTGGTAGTGTGTTGTTTTGGTTAGGTTTTGTAGTGATGTTTTTGTTGTGTTGTAGTGTAGGTGTGTAGAGTGTGTATGTTTTTTGTAGTGTTAGTGTTTTAGTGTGTGTAGTTGTTAGTGTGTGGTGTGGTGGTGTGGGTGTTTGGTGTGTAGGTTTTGTGTTTGTTTGTGTTAGTTTGATGGGTAGTGTGTGTTGTTAGGAGTTCGTTTGGTGTGTTTCTGTAGTGTTGTGTGTGTTAGGTTGTTTAGGTTAGGTGTAGTTGTTTCTAGTTTGTGTTTGGTGTGTATGTTTTTTGTGTTAGTTTGAGTGTTAGTGTGTTGTTGTGTTTTAGATGGTTGAGTTTAGTTTGTTGTGTTTTGTTGGTGTATTGTGGGTGTTGTTTTGTTTTTGTAGTTTTGTGTTTTTGGTTTATGTGTTTGGATGAGTTTGTTGGGGTGTTTGTATGTGTGGTGTGTGTTTTGTTGGGTGTGGATGTAGTTTTTTGTGGTAGTAGTCGATAGTCTGTGTTTGTTTAGTGTTTTTGTTTCGAGTGTGTGATGTTTTTGTAGGAGTGTGAGGTTGTTTGTGGTATTTGTCGGTGTGTTAGTGTTTGTGTTAGTGTGGTTTTTTTGTTGTTTGTCTTATAGTGTTAGTGGTAGTTGTTTGGTTTGCGTTTTTAGGGTGTTGTTTGTTTTTTGTTGTGTTTGGTAGGTGTGATTGAGTTTGTGTTGTGTTTAGTTGGCTGTGTTGTTAGTGTTAGGTTTGTTGAGTAGTAGTGTGTTGTAGCGTTGTTAGTTTTGAGGTGTTTTTTGTTTTGTTGTTAGTGTTGTTTGTGTGGGTTTGTTGAGAGTTGTGTTTAGTTTTAGTGGTATGAGTGGTAGAGTGTGGTTGATTTTTGTGAGTGTGTTTGTGTTTTTGTTTGAGTTTTTTAGGTTGAGGTTGTGTTTGGTTGTTTAGGTTGTGTGTTTTTTGTTTAGTGTTTTGTTTTTGTAGTTTTGTGTTTGGAGTAGGTTAGTGTAGTGTTAGTTTTTGTGTAGGGATGGTTCGTAGTGTGTTTGATGTTGTGTGTTTGTGTTTTCTGTTGTATGTTGTGTGTTGTAGGTTTGTGTTTGTGGTCTGAGTGATTAGTGTGTTTGATTGTTGTTTTGTTAGTGTTTTTTTGTGGTTTGGTTGTTTGTTGGTTTGTGTTTGTAGTGTAGTATGTTAGTTGTGTGTAGTGAGTGTGTGTGTGTTTGGTTTTTGTTTTGTTTTTTGTAGTTTGGTGTTGGTTTGTGTTTTTGGTAAGTGTTTGTTGAGTTAGTGTGTGTTGTTAGTGTTTGTTTGTGGTGATTGTTGTGTGTTTAGTTGTGGTTTTAGTGTGTGTTTGGTGTAGTCTTAGTATGGTGTTTGTGTTGGTTTGTGAGTTTGTTGTGTTTGTGTTTTGTAGTGTGTTGTGATGTTGTGGTTGTTTTTTTTGGTGTAGGGTTGTGTTGTTTTTGTTGGTGTTGTGGGTTGTGTAGTTTGTGTGGTTGTGTTTTAGTGATGTTGTGTGGTGTTGTTTTTTGTAGTTGTGTAGTTTGTGGTGTAGTTTGTGGTTGGTTTGTTTGAAGCGTGTGTGAGTTTGTGTTGTGGTGTGTATGTTTTGTTAGGTGTTTTTGGTAGTTTGTTGTGTTAGGTGGTATTGTTTGTTGTGTTTGTGTGTGGTGTGTTTTAGTGTGTTTGTAGGTTATTGTGTTTTGTGTGTTTGTGTTTGGTAGTGCTTTTGTTTGTTGAGTGTGTGACTTTTAGTGTTTTGTGTTGGTGGTGTGTTGTGTAGTGTGTTTGTGTGTGTGAGGTGTGCTGGGTAGGTGTTGTTTGTGCAGTGAGTTTGTTGAGTTTTTTTTTGGTTTTGTGTGTATGTTTATTGGAGTGTGTGTGGTGTAGAGTGGGGTGCTAGTGTAGGAGTTGAGTGTTTAGTGTTCGTTGTTTTGTGTGTATTGTTTGAGTAGTGTTGGTGTCGTGTGGAGTGTGTAGTTGGTGTTAGTTTTGTGTTGTAGTATTGTGTGTGTTTATTGTGGTATTTGTTTAGGTTTTTAGTTGTTATGATGTATGTTTGTGAGGTGTTTTTGTTGTTGGTGTTGTATTTTGGTGTGGGGTTAGGTGTTTGTGTTGTTTGTGAGGTGGTAGGTGTTGTTAGTGTTGTGGTTGAGGTGTTGTTGTTGTGTTATGTAGTGTTTGTTTGTGTTAGTATGGTATCGTTGGTTGTGGTCGTAGTGTTGTGTGGGTGTTATAGGGATTTGTTTAGTGTGTGTAGTGCTGATGTTCTGGCGTGTTGTGGTTAGTGTTTGTTTGTAGTGTTTTTTGTGAATTTGGTTTTTGGTGTACTGTTGTGTTAGGTATTAGTAGTCTAGTGTGTGTGTGTGTTCGTTGTTGGGGTGTGTCTATGTGTTAGTTGTAGTGTATGTTAGTTGTAGTATGGTTTGCGGTATATGTTTGTTTTAGTCTGAGACCTTTTGTTGTTGTTTTGTTTAGTGTGTTGGGTGTAGATGTTTTTGATAGTTTTGTTCTATGAGTCTTTAGTAGTGTGTCTAGATGTTAGTGTTGTAGTTAGTTGTCTTTTTTCTTCTTTTTAGTTGTGAGGGTTATGTTGGTGTTTGTGTTTTAGTGTTTTTTAGTGTGTTGTTTGTTGTTAGTGTTTGTAGTGGTTGTGTTTGTAGGTTGTTAGGTGGTTTTTGTGAGTTTTTTTTGTT